>WNGS01163731.1:11382856-11403039 GCA_020271785.1 Procambarus virginalis | reverse complement strand
GATTGATTGATTGATGAAGATTAAGCCACCTAAAAAGTGGCACGGGCATGAATAGCCCGTAAATGGTGGCCCTTTTGAGCCATTACCAGTATCGAGAGCCGATACTGGAGATCTGTGGAGGTGCGAATGCACCCTGCGTGACGGGAGATGTCTCGCCCGTGGTAGGAGACACGGGCATGAATAGCCCGTATATATACCTCGGAGTATGGGGATAGAACTGAGAGTAAGTGGGGCCAGTTACTGGAGCAAGACTGTGTCTTCAAGAGCTGGGAAAAGAAGACAGGTTGTCTCCAGCTGTTGAAAGGCCGTGGTTCAAGGTAATATGTGATATCTCTGATGTTACTGTCCATGTCTAAATTACTTACCATTGCCAGTGTAGGATAGGAGTAGCTTAGAGATTTTTGGGTGAATATCATAATTTCGATTCCATAAAATCTTGTTAATTTCCATTTTTATGTGTCTCTTGTTACCCTCCCATTGTCATCTCCAGTGTATGTCACCAAGAACGTTGAACCGCCCAAAATTGTCCGGCATTGAAATTGAAAATGAAATAAGTTTATTGATGTAAAATACACACAAAGGGATGAGGTAGCTCAAGCTATTCTCACCCCGTTCAGTACATATACACACATCACAAACCATAAACATATTATGTCCGGCATTATACTATATAATTTTGCTAACATTACAAGAAGATAATTCTTCCGGCCTCAGTAGAAATCATCAAAACCTTCCTTTGAATACATAAACTAAGTCTACACCAAGCCCTAAAGTCATATAAAAAGGGCGCGGTGGTCCCCCACTGGCGATCCACCAATTAGTAATCATCATCAGTACTCTTGTAGTAACGAATATGATGGGGTGGTGGCAGCCGGTTCTCCTATGAATGGCGATTAAGCATTTCCCTGCAAGTACTCACCTAATTGTGCTTGGGGGTTGAGCTTTGGCTCTTTGGTCCCGCAGTACCATTGGTTTAGTGGCAGACAAATACTGATCCCGACAACCGTGGAATTAAACACTCGTCTAGTATAAACACCCTACTCTAGTATGATCAGGTTACTCTCAACGAGACACAATGGGTAGATTTTAGAAGGAAATATACGTAAGAGCACTAGTGTATGTGGATACTACATTGGTACAGTGTATCAGGTAGGTGCTACAATGGTGTAGCAGGTGTTACAATGGGTGCGGTGTTACAATGGTGTAGCAGGTGTTAACACGGGGGAAAAAATAAGAATGGTGCCTTTCGATCTTGGATTGAACTCCGACGGCTGACCTACATGAAGCTAGACCGTCGCTCTACCGTCCAGCCCAAGTGATGAGACAATAGAGCAAGACACTTCCCTGGTAGGGAAGTCTCGCCAGTTTATGAGCTTTCTTATTTCCCGCAGCTGACACTATTCTATACATTAGAGCATAGATAGCATGGAGTATGGAGAGTATGGAGAGCATGGAGCGTGTTGTGGAGATGAACAAAGTTTGTCCAAAACACCACTAAACACAGCCACAACCTTCCACTTCACGTTTTCAAGGCACTTGACACATGTTCTATACTAGAGTGATTCGAAATGTCCCACCCAATCAAAATGGAATTTCACGAGGTAGGGGAGAGTGTTTGGCCCACATTTAAGCCAAGTGATATTTTGTGATGTGTCAGCTTGCGCAATATGGCGTCCCAACACTGTCACAGGCAATGCGATATCTTCATAAATATAATGGGAATAGGTAGCTTCTCCACTATTGTTCAGGAGACAAGATATCAACTCTACCACAACACAGGGGCAAGACAGTGCCTTCACCACACCACAGGGGCAAGACAGTGCCTCCACCACACCACAGGACAAGACAGTGCCTCCACCACATCACAGGACAAGACAGTGCCTCCACCACACCACAGGACAAAACAGTGCCTCCACACAACACAGGACAAACAGTGCCTCCACCACATCACAGGACATGACAGTGCCTCCACCACATCACAGGACAAGACAGTGCCTCCACCACACCACAGGACAAAACAGTGCCTCCACCACACCACAGGACAAAACAGTGCCCCACCACACACAGGACAAAACAGTGCCTCCACCACATCACAGGACAAGACAGTGCCTCCACAGCTACAAGATACACAAAACATTGTCTTCACCGCACATGACATTCGAGTATAATACAGGAAGTGTTCACTGTAGTTACATGCACTAATTACCAGGCACAAGTGCCATGTCTGCCAACACATGGTGAGCGGCCGCTATTACCCACCAGGAGTCGAACTAGTCATGACAACCATGACGTAGGTGAAATGTGAAGCCGGATGGCTGATTCACGCCACGCAGATGACGTCAATGATCTTCACATGCAAAGGTTATACACGAATATCTGATCTAGCAATACTGCCAATGCCAAAACACGAACGAGATTTGTATGGGATTTTGAAGTAAAACAAAAAACATATATTATTGTCTTATATATATTAAGACGCCTATATTAGTGTCTTATATATTAAGACGCCTATATTAAGTGTCTAAACATATTAATTAAAGTGTTAACATTACATCATTGTCTCAATTTCTTAGAACCGTAATTATCAAATTCTTCAAATGTTTCCATACACGAGCACAATACATACATACGTCCTTTGCATGCATACATACATGTAAACACAAACACACACATAAGTATATATACACACACACACATTCACAAAGCATGAATCTTTCTAATTTGTTAATTATTGATCCCATAACTAACATGTGGGCGGTGGCAGAAAATACACACCAATGTAGAGTGACAAAACTGGGTCTGGAAGTAGACCCCAAATGATCTCTGTGGAGGTGATCGAACCCGCGGCTCCTGGCGTAACTGGCTGACTTACTAGCGACAGTATTACCATGGGAGGTATGGCTGGCCTCTCCCCCCGCCCCCAGGGCACAAGCGTCCCCACCCCCCACCACCCCCAAATGAACAACCTGGACAAATTCAATTAGCTTTTACTTTGACGACAGTGCCAGGGAACAATGCTCTCTAAATTTAGAGAGAGAGAGAGAGAGAGAGAGAAGAGAAGAGAGAGAGAGAGAGAGAGAGGAGAGAGAGAGAGAGAGAGAGAGAGAGACGAGAGAGGAGAGAGAGGAGAGAGTGGTGTGAGATGTGTGTGAGTGTGTGTGAGTGTGTGTTGAGTGTGTGTGGTTGTGTGTGTGGGTGTGTGTGTGGTGTGTGTGTGTGTGTGTGTGTGTGTGTGTGTGTGTGTGTGTGTGTGTGTGTGAAGGGAAGGACACGAAACAGAGCGAATTTTCATCAGAGATAGTGACATTTCTTATCATCCTCATTAGAGGCTCGAGTGATCTAGTTTTCTTATTTCTATAAATCAGAACTTGTGTTAAGATAAGTTTTGCCTACTATTCTATCTACCCTTCCCCCCCCCCCCTCCCCTTCCCCTTTGCAGCAAGATGCTATCCCAGTTGCAGAGAAACCGGAATCAAATATTCAAATAAAGACAGGAATTAAAATGTGCAAAACTAACATCCAATGCAGGAATATAATACTTTATGTACAGGATAAAAATACAAAGTGCAACCTGGAAAAATAAGAAATAATGAACTGTTGATAGAACTGGCGACGTTGGTCAGCCGTGGCAGGAGGCAAGTTCTCCTCCTCTTGCCCGCTAGAACGCTGGCGGCTCAGCAAGCAAACAAGTGCAGTTTGCTTGCGTGGCCGGTGTTGTGGCGACCATTGGCGGGAGAGAGATGCATCAGGGACTATCCTTCACCATCTATGCTGGTGTTAGAATGGATTTAAGTGTTGCTTGAGAGAGACAGTAACGGTCTGGAGCAAGCTGTTCAACTGCCGGTGGAGTCAGCACTCGACCGAACGGCGTGTAGGTGCCATCAGGAGTAAACCTTCTCTTGACTGTTACACGAGTCCCTAGTGGTGAAGTACTCCATTATCACTGACACTAGAGTAGGACCGTACTACACTACTTCAGCCCCCGACTGACGAAGACACGCTACTGCTCCTCCTGGGAAGACACGCTACTGCTCCTCCTCGGAAGACACGCTACTGCTCCTCCTCGGAAGACACGCTACTGCTCCTCCTGGGAAGACACGCTACTGCTCCTCCTCGGAAGACAGTTACCGTCCTCAGTTGCCTTAGCTAAGTCAACTTCCTTCTACAGTGTATCGTCATACATCTCGGTAGTCGGACCGTTGAAACAGTCGTTATCTTGAGGTTATCTTGAGATGATTTCGGGGCTTTTTTAGTGTCCCCGCGGCCCGGTCCTCGACCAGGCCTCCACCTCCAGGAAGCAGCCCGTGACAGCTGACTAACACCCAGGTACTTATTTTACTGCTAGATAACAGGGGCATAGGGTGAAAGAAACTCTGCCCATTGTTTCTCGCCGGCGCCCGAGATCGAACCCTGGACCATAGTATCACAAGCCCAGTGTGCTGTCCGCTCGGCCGACCGGCTCCCCGGTCTCTCGTGTCGAGAGTTTTGCAGTCAACTCCACTGATGATGAGACTGGTCATCTTGGTGAAGCTCTAACTAGGCTGTTTGATGAGTGTTTTCTTCAGGTGTTGACTGATGGCGACCAGGTGAACGCCTCCGCTCTCTCACCATTACTAACTCCTCCTCCACTACTGGCGTCACCACCAGTAGTCACCAGTACCAACTATCTATAACACACTCGGGTGTTGTGTGTGTTGAGCTCGAGAAACAATCGCGTTCCTGTGTCTGTGTGCGCATAATTAAATTTTTTGGTGCATTATCATCACTTAATTGTATTAAAATCCAGAGAGAACTGGATAAGCACCTCCAAAGGATACCTGATCAACCAGGCCGTGACTCATACGTCAGGCTGCGAGCAGCCGCGTCAAACAGCCTGGTTGATCAGTCCAGCAACCAGGAGGCCTGGTCGACGACCGGGCCGCGGGGACGCTAAGCCCCGGAAGCACCTCAAGGTAACCTCAAGGTAAGCCTGAGGACCAAGTTGCTTACTGGTGTAGTGAACAGAGTAATAGGTTGAGGTGATTGTGTGTTCTGACACTTCAGGGCTAAGTAGGCCAGCACTCAAGTGCCGAGAGTATAAGAACTCTTAGATGTGGAGTGTGACAGCTGAAGAGCGGCCATCACTGGCTTCCTGGTGCAATACCCAGGATGTATGGAACATGTCCCATCACCTCCTCTACTAACTGTACACATGTATAATTAGTACTACTACTATTACCACTACTACTAATAATAATAAATGATAAAAATAAACAATAAAAACAATACCAACAATTTAATAATAATAAATGATACAACATAATATAATAATAATAATAAAAATGATCTTTAAACAGAATAACAAAAGAATAACAAAACATGTACACAATCATATGAATGTGTATATATGAATGATACACAGTATTCATCTACATACATCTGTATATGCTGAAATACATGTGAACGTTATATACACACACTCACAGCTCCCCTGACAAGAGAGAGCAAGCTCAGCTTAGCTGCCAACACCCACACACATCATGTCAGCAAGGCGGACAGCCTGCCTGCTATCATAACTCTATATT
Organism: Procambarus virginalis; assembly: GCA_020271785.1. Taxonomy (NCBI): domain Eukaryota; kingdom Metazoa; phylum Arthropoda; class Malacostraca; order Decapoda; family Cambaridae; genus Procambarus; species Procambarus virginalis. The sequence continues at coordinate 11,397,475 of WNGS01163731.1, read as the reverse complement.
TTCCATTTCTCAACTGTTATCTTCACCTGTGCCTCTCCATCCCCCCACCCCAACAAAGTGATAACAAGTCTTCACCACCTCCAATGGTCCGCATTACAAGTACACGGCATTAACACGTATTTTCCATGTACCGAACTTCATGATGTAGATTTTTGCAAAGATTATTGTACAAAATTTTGCCGTTTTCTTTTGCAGATAAAATATTTTATGTTCTCTGTCCCTCAGTTATTTTATAGAATGAATAAATACGAGTGAGGAGCTCTACACGTGTAGAGTGAGGAGCTCTACACGTGTAGAGTGAGGAGCTCTACACGTGTAGTGAGGAGCTCTACACGTGTAGAGTGAGGAGCTCTACACGTGTAGAGTGAGGAGCTCTACACGTGTAGAGTAAGGAGCTCTACACGTGTAGAGTAAGTGTTCCCACGTCACGCTTAACTACCTCCACCTTTCACTTGTACATAATTAATTTACTGTCTAAATGTTAATAAATATAATAAGTTGGTCAGGCTGTTCCATTTCCACCTATTGCAATATTTCCTTGTATGCAAATCTCAACACCGAAGGCCTCATTTAAATATAAATTAAATATCCATGTGGATCCCAGCACCAGGGCTGGCACCTCCCTCCCCCGTCCACACCCCTACTTTATACCGCTTGGCTTACCCCCTCCCCATTCTCCTTGGGATCTTGAGGTTATCTTGAGATGATTTCGGGGCTTTAGTGTCCCCGCGGCCCGGTCCTCGACCAGGCCTCCACCCCCAGGAAGCCGCCCGTGACAGCTGACTAACACCCAGGTACCTATTTTACTGCTAGGTAACAGGGGCATAGGGTGAAAGAAACTCTGCCCATTGTTTCTCGCCGGCGCCCGTGATCGGGACCACAGTATCACAAATCCAGCGTGCTGTCCGCTCGGCCGACCGGCTCCCAGGGGATCAGTTCAACGACTGTACGAAACTGTCTTAGCCGTGTACGGGGGGTTCCTTCACAGTGTGTTTTTGCAAGCATTGTTGCATATGTTGCTTGGGGCAATCTTTACAAACCAAGATGGTTTAAAATTATGATTGTGTTTACATTAAAATTATAATGACTATTCTCCGGAGTCGTGTATGGGCGAATTACACGAAACGAGGATAATAATGCTACTATCCATTACAAAATGTATTTTATATATAGTAACACAAGCCATAAGCGATTTATATAACCAGAATGTCAGCTGAGGCACCACCGCTAGCCGGTCCAAAGCCGGATTCAACACGGATTTACGCAACTACTTACCAGTCTAAATATCTTGTCTAAACCTTTGGCGGCTTTGTTCATATTTATTGAAGAGTTTATGAGCATTAAAACTTTCCAATCAAATGTTATTTTTGATATAAACAGCCTCGTAGTGCTCCTGAGCTCATAATTTGTTTAATAAATGTAAACGAAGTCGTCAAAGATAGAGAAAAGATGTTGAGGTTTTGTAAATACTCTCTTACCTGCTTGACTAATCCGGCCCCTGGAGTCTGAAGATTGCCTGCCACCAGCCAGGGCAGCAACATAACTCCTACAGTAATGACCAGAGGCCAGATTCACGAAAGCACTTACGCAAACACCTACGAACCTGTACATCTTTTCTCAATCTTTGGCGGCTTTGATTACAATTATTAAACAGTTAATGAGCTCCAAAGCACCAGGAGGCTGTTTATAACAATAACAACAGTTGATTGGGAAGTTTTCATGCTTGTAAATTGTTTAATAAATGTAACCAAAGCCGTCAAAGATTGAGGAAAGATGTACACGTTCGTAAGTGCTTGCGTAAGTTCTTTCGTGAATCTGGCCCCAGCTTCTCTTGCCACAATAAGTAACCAAAGTCATTCAAGGTGAAATTGGTGAAAACTAAAGTGCGGCCAAAACATTGTTCAATACAATAACACGAATTTGAAATATAAAAATAATGTAACATTACTACACTATTGCCTGGTAAATTTTGAAATGATAGATGGAGAAATTAATTTAAAAAGGAATTAACTTTCAACCGTGAAACAGTTTAGAAATGCATTAAGCTTTAAGCTTAAGTCTAGATTGATCTCCAGACAACCGTATAACAAGTGTTGGGTCTCGTAAGATCAGGTTACCATAAGATAAGCCTAGCGGGTCACTCCGTCCTAGCCTCAGGTCGGGCTGGGGGCTCCTAGGATCGCTCCTGGCTATCTGGGTTCGAATCCTTCTGAGGGGTGGAGTTTTCAGTTACATATTGGCTTGGGGACCATTCAAGCTTGTTCGCATATTATATATATATATATATATATATATATATATATATATATATATATATATATATATATATATATATATATATATATATATATATATATATGCATCAAACACAAATGCATAAACATCTGACTCGACAATACAATTTAATAAGAGAACTCGAGCAGAACTTTACCACCAACGACCATATTTTTAAAACAAACTTTTAAATTAGGTTAAAAAATTAAATTACTCTTAAACACCCAATGAGTCAGTCTCAAGAATGCTCAATTCTTTGCGTTGTAATTTTTTCCACCAAAACCAGCTCAGGTGTGATGCAATACGGATCTTATTAAGCGTTTTGAGGTTACGAGAAGCGAATTCAATAGTCTTGCGGGGAAGGTGTAGAGTCACACCATGATCATGTCCCCATGACGGAGTTCCAACAACACACACAGTGACAAAAAAAAAAGCCACGCTGGTGTGTGTGCAACAATCACCGACACACGCGAATCCTCTGTTTGTGCACACGAATCCGCCTTCACGGCATAAACTCGCGCATGGTTCAGTCTATAACACGCATATGCTCATTCACGTGAACAACAAACAAACAAGCTCGCGGATGCACACATCTATCTATATAAGCCCACGAGCACGAGTAGTTGAGTGAATTTTACAAACACACACAACACGAACAAGGGGACACAGGTGGAAACGTAGTACCCAAATGAGCCACAGGGACGTTAGAAAGAACTTTTTCAGTGTCAGAGTAGTTAACGGATGGAATGCATTAGGCAGTGATGTGGTGGAGGCTGACTCCATACACAGTTTCAAGTGTAGATATGATAGAGCCCAGTAGGCTCAGGAATCTGTACACCAGTTGATTGACAGTTGAGAGGCGGGACCAAAGAGCCAAAGCTCAACCCCCGCAAGCACAAATAGGTGAGTACAAATAGGTGAGTACACACACACTACAAGGGGGATACCCAGTGGTCCCCGAGAAACTGTTCAGTCCCTCCCCCTTCCCCAAGTAACCCCTCCCATTCTCTCTTCCATTGGAAAAAATACGTTTAAATAACGTTTCATCAACATTATCCACATTAGTTCAACGTCGGTAACAGACGCGAAATCAGTTGGAATAAAACTGGAAAATCAGAGCCACATTTCAAACCGCGAGACTCGTTGGTTGTCACAATAGAAGCCAATCCTACTTAAGAATGTCATGGGAGTGGTGGCCGACCTCAACCCCCTCTATGACACATTCCTATCACAAACTACTTTGTAAAGTTTGGGGAAGTAAGTATCGGGTTCCTAGCCTCGACCAGACACTATTCAGTCAAACTCCTTCTGTTTCAGTTTCACTGAAACTTCAAAATTGTTTTAAGTTTCACTGAAAGTTTCAAAATTCAGACTCCTTCTGAAGATGTATTAATATACGAAAGTACTTAAGGAAATTCTTGCTTCAATTTTTCCTCCGTGGAACTGTCATATATATATATATATATATATATATATATATATATATATATATATATATATATATATATATATATATATTATATATATATATTATATATATATATATATGTTTATATATAAATGCAGGCGAAGAGTCACAATAACCAATAGAATGGTCCAGGACGGACCGAAACGTCGTCGTCCCTTCAACTTCTAGTGTGTGGTCTGGTCTTTATATATAAATAATAAAATTATATATATATATATATATATATATGTTATATATATATATATATATATATATATATATATATATATATATTATATTATATATATATTATATATATATATATATATATATATATATATATATATATATATATATATATATATATATATATATATCCCGAAACACGCTCGGTCTCCAAAACCTAGGTCCAGCCATTTACGACTAAAATTCTCACTGGTAAAATTTAAGAGATGGAGTTAGGCGACTGTTGAGGGTTGCATTGTGGGAAAGATGAGTCTGTGGCCCCAAGTCGCTGCCCTAGGGTACCGTTGATTAGCTTATCAGGCTTCTTGTCCCCGACAATGAACCACTATATTTAAGAGACTATCCAGAGAGACGTTCAGCCCGCAATGCAATTGGCTGCTCAGTAAATGGAGCTCCACACCTGTAAACAAGGCCATCAATTTCTTAGGGTTTTCAGAAGACACAAAATCAATGCAGCTGTGGCCACCAGGTGTTGCACACAACAACAACAACAACAGACCGTATCCAGGGACAGTATGCATGTGTGTGGTCAACACAGACCAGTTGCTTATTAAGGTAATAAATGCAGCTATTAGTGCAAGAACATTAAAACAACTACAGTATATCCACGGGCCCCATCTTCTTGAGGTTATCTTGAGATGATTTCGGGGCTTAGCCTCTCCGCGGCCCGGTCCTCGACCAGGCCTTTTTTTGTTACACGTCCCTCAGGAAGCAGCCCGTAGCAGCTGTCTAACTCCCAAATACCTATTTACTGTTAGGTGAACAGGGGCATCAGGGTGAAAGAAACATTTTGCCCAGTTGTCTTCGCCTCCACCTGGGATCGAACCCGGAACCTCAGGACAACGAATCCGAAGCGCTGTCCACCCAGCTGTCAGGCGCAAATTAAGAGGCATACATCACAACAGTTGTGGTCCGGCTCCTTAAAGCTACTTGATAAAGCTACTTGATAAAGCTACTTGATCTACGATCTCGCACCTGGGTATAGTTACTTCTGGCTCACCTGAACACGGCCACTTCTGTACACAAAATGTTACCGCAAGTCGCGTTTACCACGATACGCAAAATGGAAAGCTAATAGTACTTAGGTTCGCACTTTTATCGTTAACAGAAAATGGGTTTCCTGTTACTGATTTAAGCTTCAAAATTTCACACCACCAGTTCATATTTAACTTGAGACTGCTACAAATTTCAGACGACGCCGTCTAATTACAATATTCTACCTGTTAACATCATTTCCATTTGACACCACTATTACTTTTGACACCATTACCCTCCCTTGACAATAGCAATCCTCTCTGACACCCTTATCCACTGGTGTCGCCCCTCTTCACCATGGCCTTCAGCCATAGTGTTATTAAACCATAAATACAAACAAGTCTGTATCCTGGTCGGCCAGGCCCGGACCAGGCCTGGAGGCCTGGTCGACGACCGGGCCGCGTGGACGCTAAGCCCCGGAAGCACCTCAAGGTATCCTTAATATCCAAGTTCCTCCTTAAGTGGCTCACACAAGTCGTACTTCCTCCGCGAGTTGCCCCTTATACCCCGTGTGCGTTATGGACAATTTCATCTGAGAAAACCTGAGCGAATTTAACCTTTGATATATCTTGAGGCGTGAGATTGTAAGATTATAATCCCCCGATGTTCGTCGTCAGAGTCTTGACGAGAGAAAGGTGGGTGGGGTGTTTATGTGTTGGGGGGGGGGGAGGTCTCATTCTCACAGTCTCAGGTGATTTGTACATTGCGTTCATTCATGTGGGGGAAAAACCCTTAAAGGTGAAGGGTATCTTCAGTAAAACGTAGGGTGTAGACGGGAAAAAGATAACAGGATCGGAAGAGGAGGAGAGGAAGAGGAGGGTAGGTGAGGAGGTGACTGGTGGTAGATGTTCTGGTACCTGTTATAGACCAGGATAGCCATACAAATTTAAATAATCTATTTTAATTTGCATACTATAAATTTTAATTAATCTTATGACATCTACATAGGAGAATTTAGTTACATGTAATCTTATATATAAACCAGGATAGGCCTATATATATGTATTTGGAGAAATAGAAGGGTGTAGGAGAATTTAATGCAATATTTAGCTAGTTTTGTTAATTTGTATAAGAGCTGTCAAGGCGTTCTGAGTAACGTATTAAAATATAAGTGTCATCTAATAACTCAAGAAAGAGCAAGAGAATAGTGAATAACATGTTGGTTAGGCCCTTGTGGACTCGGCTAACAGTTGGAGGCAAGCCGCTTGCGCAGAAAACCGGTTTTTTTTTCCCAGAGGCAGCCATGGGTGGCAGCCATGGGTGGCAGCCAGGGGTGGCAGCCAGGGAGGCTACCTGGGTGGCAGCCATGGGTGGCAGCCAGGGAGGCAACCAGGGTGGCAACCAGGGTGGCAACCAGGGTGGCAACCAGGGTGGCAACCAGGGTGGCAGCCAGGGGTGGCAGCCAGGGGTGGCAGCCAGGGAGGCAACCAGGGTGGCAACCAGGGTGGCAACCAGGGTGGCAGCCAGGGGCAGGTCATAGAAAACACCGACCCGGTCCTCGACCAGGCCTCCACCCCCAGGAAGCAGCCCGTGACAGCTGACTAACACCCAGGTACCTATTTTACTGCTAGGTAACAGGGGGCATCAGGGTGAAAGAAACTCTGCCCATTGTTTCTTTCCGGCGCCTGGGATCGAACCCAGGATCACAAGTCCAGCGTGCTGTCCGCTCGGCCGACCGGCTCCCCGTCATCCCTGTATTGTATGTCATCCCTGTTAAAAAAAATCCAATGATACCAGCAATCTTCTGTTGTTTAAGATACCGCTACTCGGAACCAAGGTTCCAAGCAGCACGGGCTAGGGAGAGCCCGTCGTTACCAGCGATCATATGAACAACTCTAGGCCTAAATAAACTTTAGAGGAAAACTTTTCCAAAAGAGGAAACATCTTAAAAATAGAGCCTTCATAAACCTGTCAACTTATCTCACCGGAAGAATACTCTTCAAGAACCTCTATTTATTAAGTTTCATAAAAGTGTCTCAGTGCAAAAGAAGCCTAAGGTAAATGAAACTTACTGGAGAACCTCCCATTTAACTCTAAAACAGAATATAATAATTTTTCTATGTAACTCTCCCTATAAAAAACACATTAAACATTTTAAAAGAAAAAGATTACCTACCTAAACATTCCTTGTAAGGATGTTTAAAGAATATTTTCAGGGAAACTTATTCAAAAGATTCTTATTAAACAAAAACTAGTCAAAAATCATTTCGTAATAAACTCTATATCTAATGCGCTGGGATGCTCTCGGACGCAGGTTCGAATCCTNTGTGTTTTGTGTGCGCGCGTGCAACTTAAGGAACCGGCCAGCACATGAAGATTCTTGTACTTCATTACTGAGAACCACTGCAAGCATTCTTCACATTCATGTTCCCATATATTACAATCTGTGCTGCCTCTTGGTGTGCTTAGCTGGTATTAGAATTCGGTTGAAGGGGAGATGCTTATTGTTCCACTGCTTCTTCTTGAGGTTATCTTGAATGATTTCGGGGCTTTAGTGTCCCCGCGGCCCGGTCCTCGACCAGGCCTCCACCCCCAGGAAGCAGCCCGTGACAGCTGACTAACACCCAGGTACCTATTTTACTGCTAGGTAACAGGGGCATAGGGTGAAAGAAACTCTGCCCATTGTTTCTCGCCGGCGCCTGGATCGAACCCAGGACCACAGGATCACAAGTCCAGTGTGCTGTCCGCTCGGCCGACCGGCTCCCCTGCAAGGCTGCAAACATGCACGCACAAATATTTTATTTAACAAGGAGATGTTATGCTTCGAAGCTTAACCTGCTTAATATATACAAACTAAGCTGCCATAATGGAGGTAAATGCTTCATAAATCCCGACCTGGTCTTCAAACAGCCGAGGACTTGCATGTGGTGACAACACATACAAGGACAAAAAAGCTAATTTTGTAATTATAATTATATTATCCCACTTAAATAATATGAGTTGTTTGTATCTGGTTATAGATGGCGTGGCTAGTACACACACCTGACCCTACCCTGTTTTATGCCATATGTGTGAAGATTGGAGTCTGGTATTATTAGTCAGTCGTGTAGTCCCTCGTGTTGGTCCGTCAGGGCTTCAACACTCCATTTGTCTCACTCAGAAGCATGATTAATAAAGTGGACTATTTTCTACATGAAAACCTCATCATGCTCGGTAAATTCAATCTACGGCACCTAAAGTGGGAAAAATGAGGCAAATACCGAGAGACTTATAGAGCTCACCACATTTTCCCACCTCACCCTTAACCTGAGCCTCCTCCCCCCTTGCAATATCACCACCATCTGTCCTCACCAGCCAGGCCATTAGAGATAAGGCGGCTGTATGTGACGAGGCACCATGATGGCCTTCACCAAGCTGGTGGTTATTAGGACTCCTTCGCTCACTCAAGCCCTAGGCGTTCTCTCCTTTCCCACTCAAGCTGTCTCTGTCTCTCTCCCTCTCTCTCTCTATCTCTCTCTCTCTCCATCTCTCTCTCTCTCTCTCTCTCTCTCTCTTCTCTCTCTCTCTCTCTCTCTCTCTCTCTGTCTCTCTCTCTCTCTCTCCACAAGCTGGCTGGCATTCTCTCTCCCTGTGTCAATGTTCACTATTCCACACACACTACAGATGCAAGTGAAGGTGTCATATAGTTAAAGGAATCTCAAGGTGTGTCAGAGACAGTAAAGTGTTCAACAGATTACAGAAGGTCTACACAAAATGTTAAATGTGCTCTGTGGCACGGCTGGAGTGTCCAGTGATGAGTGTCCCACACGCGTAGGCACTCATAACGCCCTCACACCCCCTTTCAAATAATCCCCCAACTAAACAAACATGAGACCCCCCCTCCAATCTACGCCTCTCAACACTATCACCCCACAAACCCCCCCCCCCCCCTCCCCACAAATCTTCCCCACGACCCCACCCTTCCCCATGTGACGTCAAGAGAGCGTGAGGAGGAGAGGCACCCCAACCGCCCCCTTACTGCTCGGCTTCCACGTCAATGCGGGACCTGCATGAGCGCCTGAGTGTGGCTTTGGACGAGACAGAGAGGAGCCAGAGACAACGAGAACGAGCACAAAAGACACACAATAAGAGAGAACTAGAGCGGAGAATAATGCGAGAGCGCGCGCAAGAGCAAGAGAATGAACGAGAAAGCCAGCGAGGGAAGAGAGCAAGCGAGTGAGAAAAGGGAGATAGAGACAACACAGTGTGCATGAAATAATGAGGTAGGTATCAATACCCACAACCAGGGGAGACGACGCTAACAACCAACACCACAACCAGGACGTGACAGAAGGAAGGGGGAGAGGAGGACGACTTCAGGCCATCAGATGCTTGGAGAGGAATGAAAGCATTTAAGCCTTACACAATGCAATGTTGTGCATGACAATGGATTGTGAGTACCCAAGTTTCACACATTAGAGAAACTGAAAACGTTCACACTGAAAAGCAAAGAGGGGGAAGGAAGTGGGATTGGTGATTGTGAAGAACATTAACACTACAGAAGAACATTAGAACATAACAAAATCGGGTTGAGGGAATAACCACCCCAGCCACGAAATGCTCAGTATAACCTAGGGATTAATAATTGCATATACGCTTTTATCGTAGCCGATCAAAGGCGGTATTATAGATGGGAATGCCAGACATAACTCTCTATACAATGTTATGAATACGGTATCAAAATTCCCCGTCCCTCATGCATACATTAAACCCGATATTAAAAAATTAATATAGAAATAGTTGCCATTGGGTTACTCTGATTAATCGCGAAAAGTCCCTTTGTTTAATTTCATAACTATCTCAGGTTTTAAGTCAATACGATAAGGCAATAAAGATACTGAACACCAACCTGTAATAAGAGAAAAATAATAATACAATCACAATAAAAATAATAATAATAATAATAATATTAATTTTAATAATAAAAATCTACTTTTCTAGTGCTGCTCTGTAACAAGTGTTACCCACGTGTAACCGATTTCCCAAAAGTATTTATGTATTTACATTTTAAATTTTAACACTTGAATCCTGATTTCAAATCTGACTTTAGTTTATATATAGAGAAACTTATTTATGTTTAGAGAAACTTATTTATATATCCTATATTAAACCCCTTCATCTCTTTGTACACTTAAATCATGTCGCCTTTCACTCGACGCCTTTCTAAAAAGTTAAATGTTAACTTTTCGCTAACAGAAAACAGGGTCTCCAGATCCTGACCGCTTTCTCACTAATAGGGAAGGGAAGGGAATTATCAGGAGAGCGCGCCAAGCTATCACGACTATAAAGCACTTGGAAAGGATCAGGATAAGGATTTGGGATGGGGGAACAGGCTAAAAACCACCAGCTAACACTAGCTGGGAACGGGATCACCATACCCCGTGCTACATGGACAATTCGTTCTGAGTAGCTAAATCTAAAACAACAACACTAGCTGGGTGGTGGAGTTTTAGATTTAAATACTCAGAATGAAATGGCCATGTAGCACGGACTATGGTGAGCCCGTAATTGAGTTAGTTTATTCGCGATAACCTTGTTACTTTGATATTTGGGTCAGAGTATTAAATAGAGGTAGAGTTTCCTCCTTTTTCTCCCAATTATTTTCCACCTGTTTTAACACGATTAGCTGGGTTGATTGATGAAGATTAAGCCACCTAAAAAGGTGGCACGGGCATGAATAGCCCGTAAGTGGTGACCCTTTTGAGCCATTACCAGTATCAAGAGCTGATACTGGAGATCTGTGGAGGTGCGACTGCACCCTGCGTGACGGGAGATGTTGACCAGACCAAATGGTGACCAAATGGTGGAGACACGGGCTGATTGATTGATGAAGATTAAGCCACCTAAAAAGTGGCACGGGCATGAATAGCCCGTAAATGGTGGCCCTTTTGAGCCATTACCAGTATCGAGAGCCGATACTGGAGATCTGTGGAGGTGCGAATGCACCCTGCGTGACGGGAGATGTCTCCCGTGGTAGGAGACACGGGCATGAATAGCCCGTATATATACCTCGGAGTATGGGGATAGAACTGAGAGTAAGTGGGGCCAGTTACTGGAGCAAGACTGTGTCTTCAAGAGCTGGGAAAAGAAGACAGGTTGTCTCCAGCTGTTGAAAGGCCGTGGTTCAAGGTAATATGTGATATCTCTGATGTTACTGTCCATGTCTAAATTACTTACCATTGCCAGTGTAGGATAGGAGTAGCTTAGAGATTTTTGGGTGAATATCATAATTTCGATTCCATAAAATCTTGTTAATTCCCATTTTTATGTGTCTCTTGTTACCCTCCCATTGTCATCTCCAGTGTATGTCACCAAGAACGTTGAACCGCCCAAAATTGTCCGGCATTGAAATTGAAAATGAAATAAGTTTATTGATGTAAAATACACACAAAGGGATGAGGTAGCTCAAGCTATTCTCACCCCGTTCAGTACATATACACACATCACAAACCATAAACATATGTCCGGCATTATACTATATAATTTTGCTAACATTACAAGAAGATAATTCTTCCGGCCTCAGTAGAAATCATCAAAACCTTCCTTTGAATACATAAACTAAGTCTACACCAAGCCCTAAAGTCATATAAAAAGGGCGCGGTGGTTCCCCCACTGGCGATCCACCAATTAGTAATCATCATCAGTACTCTTGTAGTAACGAATATGATGGGGTGGTGGCAGCCGGTTCTCCTATGAATGGCGATTAAGCATTTCCCTGCAAGTACTCATCTAATTGTGCTTGCGGGGGTTGAGCTTTGGCTCTTTGGTCCCGCAGTACCATTGGTTTAGTGGCAGACAAATACTGATCCCGACAACCGTGGAATAAACACTCGTCTAGTATAAACACCCTACTCTAGTATGATCAGGTTACTCTCAACGGGACACAATGGGTAGATTTTAGAAGGAAATATACGTAAGAGCACTAGTGTATGTGGATACTACATTGGTACAGTGTATCAGGTAGGTGTTACAATGGTGTAGCAGGTGTTACAATGGTGTAGCAGGTGTTAACACGGGGGAAAAAATAAGAATGGTGCCTTTCGATCTTGGATTGAACTCCGACGGCTGACCTACATGAAGCTAGACCGTCGCTCTACCGTCCAGCCCAAGTGATGAGACAATAGAGCAAGACACTTCCCTGGTAGGGAAGTCTCGCCAGATTATGAGCTTTCTTATTTCCCGCAGCTGACACTATTCTATACATTAGAGCATAGATAGCATGGAGTATGGAGAGTATGGAGAGCATGGAGCGTGTTGTGGAGATGAACAAAGTTTGTCCAAAACACCACTAAACACAGCCACAACCTTCCACTTCACGTTTTCAAGGCACTTGACACATGTTCTATACTAGAGTGATTCGAAATGTCCCACCCAATCAAAATGGAATTTCACGAGGTAGGGGAGAGTGTTTGGCCCACATTTAAGCCAAGTGATATTTTGTGATGTGTCAGCTTGCGCAATATGGCGTCCCAACACTGTCACAGGCAATGCGATATCTTCATAAATATAATGGGAATAGGTAGCTTCTCCACTATTGTTCAGGAGACAAGATATCAACTCTACCACAACACAGGGGCAAGACAGTGCCTTCACCACACCACAGGGGCAAGACAGTGCCTCCACCACACCACAGGACAAGACAGTGCCTCCACCACATCACAGGACAAGACAGTGCCTCCACCACACCACAGGACAAAACAGTGCCTCCACCACAACACAGGACAAAACAGTGCCTCCACCACATCACAGGACATGACAGTGCCTCCACCACATCACAGGACAAGACAGTGCCTCCACCACACCACAGGACAAAACAGTGCCTCCACCACACCACAGGACAAAACAGTGCCTCCACCACACCACAGGACAAAACAGTGCCTCCACCACATCACAGGACAAGACAGTGCCTCCACCACACCACAGGACAAAACAGTGCCTCCACCACACCACAGGACAAAACAGTGCCTCCACCACATCACAGGACATGACAGTGCCTCCACCACACCACAGGACAAAACAGTGCCTCCACCACATCACAGGACATGACAGTGCCTCCACCACATCACAGGACAAGACAGTGCCTCCACCACACCACAGGACAAAACAGTGCCTCCACCACAACACAGGACAAAACAGTGCCTCCACCACAACACAGGACAAAACAGTGCCTCCACCACATCACAGGACATGACAGTGCCTCCACCACACCACAGGACAAAACAGTGCCTCCACCACATCACAGGACATGACAGTGCCTCCACCACACCACAGGACAAAACAGTGCCTCCACCACATCACAGGACAAGACAGTGCCTCCACCACACCACAGGACAAAACAGTGCCTCCACCACACCACAGGACAAAACAGTGCCTCCACCACATCACAGGACATGACAGTGCCTCCACCACATCACAGGACAAGACAGTGCCTCCACCACACCACAGGACAAAACAGTGCCTCCACCACACCACAGGACAAAACAGTGCCTCCACCACACCACAGGACAAAACAGTGCCTCCACCACATCACAGGACAAGACAGCGCCTCCACCACACCACAGGACAAAACAGTGCCTCCACCACACCACAGGACAAAACAGTGCCTCCACCACACCACAGGACAAAACAGTGCCTCCACCACATCACAGGACAAGACAGTGCCTCCACCACACCACAGGACAAAACAGTGCCTCCACCACACCACAGGACAAAACAGTGCCTCCACCACATCACAGGACATGACAGTGCCTCCACCACATCACAGGACATGACAGTGCCTCCACCACACCACAGGACAAAACAGTGCCTCCACCACACCACAGGACAAAACAGTGCCTCCACCACACCACAGGACAAAACAGTGCCTCCACCACATCACAGGACATGACAGTGCCTCCACCACATCACAGGACAAGACAGTGCCTCCACCACATCACAGGACAAGACAGTGCCTCCACCACATCACAGGACAAGACAGTGCCTCCACAGCTACAAGATACAAAAACATTGTCTTCACCGCACATCTGACATTCGAGTATAATACAGGAAGTGTTCACTGTAGTACATGCACTAATTACCAGGCACAGAGTGCCATGTCTGCCAACACATGGTGAGCGGCCGCTATCGCTACCCACCAGGAGTCGAACTAGTCATGACAACATGACGTAGGTGAAATGTGAAGCCGGAGGCTGATTCACGCCACGCAGATGACGTCATGATCTTCACATGCAAGGTTATACACGAATATCTGATCTAGCAATACTGCCACGCCAAAAACAAAATCGAGATTTGTATGGGATTTTGAAGTAAAACAAAAAACATATATATATTGTCTTATATATATTACGACCATATTAAGGTCTTATATATTAAGACGCCTATATTAAGTGTCTTATATATTAAGACGCCTATATTAAGTGTCTTATATATTAAGACGCCTATATTAAGTGTCTTATATATTAAGACGCCTATATTAAGTGTCTATATATTAAGACGCCTATATTAAGTGTCTAAACTATTAATTAAGTGTTAAGACATTACATCATTGTCTCAAATTTCTTAGAACCGTAATTATCAATTCTTCAAAAGGTTTCCATACACAGAGACAATACATACATACGTACTTTGCATGCACACAT
>WNGS01163731.1:11289093-11306452 GCA_020271785.1 Procambarus virginalis | reverse complement strand
ACTTTTTCAGTGTCAGAGTAGTTAACGGATGGAATGCATTAGGCAGTGATGTGATGGAGGCTGACTCCATACACAGTTTCAAATGTAGATATGATAGAGGCCAGTAGGCTCAGGAATCTGTACACCAGTGATTGACAGTTGAGAGGCGGGACCAAAGAGCCAGAGCTCACCCCCGCAAGCGCAATTAGGTGAGTACCGTGGGACTAACACCTCTCAGCTCACACCTTGGGACTAACACCTCTCAGCTCACACCTTGGGACTAACACCTCTCAGCTCACACCTTGGGACTAATACCTCTCAGCTCACACCTTGGGACTAACACCTCTCAGCTCACACCTTGGGACTAACACCTCTCAGCTCACACCTTGGGACTAACACCTCTCAGCTCACACCTTGGGACTAACACCTCTCAGCTCACACCTTGGGACTAACACCTCTCAGCTCACACCTTGGGACTAACACCTCTCAGCTCACACCTTGGGACTAACACCTCTCAGCTCACACCTTGGGACTAACACCTCTCAGCTCACACCTTGGGACTAACACCTCTCAGCTCACACCTTGGGACTAACACCTCTCAGCTCACACCTTGGGACTAACACCTCTCAGCTCACACCTTGGGACTAACACCTCTCAGCTCACACCTTGGGACTAACACCTCTCAGCTCACACCTTGGGACTAACACCTCTCAGCTCACACCTTGGGACTAACACCTCTCAGCTCACACCTTGGGACTAACACCTCTCAGCTCACACCTTGGGACTAACACCTCTCAGCTCACACCTTGGGACTAAGACCTCTCAGCTCACACCTTGGGACTAAGACCTCTCGGCTCACACCTTGGGACTAATCCCTCTCAGCTCACACCTTGGGACTAACACCTCTCAGCTCACACCTTGGGACTAATACCTCTCAGCTCACACCTTGGGACTAACACCTCTCAGCTCACACCTTGGGACTAACACCTCTCAGCTCACACCTTGGGACTAACACCTCTCAGCTCACACCTTGGGACTAACACCTCTCAGCTCACACCTTGGGACTAAGACCTCTCGGCTCACACCTTGGGACTAATCCCTCTCAGCTCACACCTTGGGACTAACACCTCTCAGCTCACACCTTGGGACTAACACCTCTCAGCTACTACACGGGGGTTAATACGTTGGGACAATACCTTGCAGCTGATGCTTGGGGACAATAGCCAGGACAATTGCTGAAAGCAAAATGTTTGGTTTTAAGTATCAATGCTAAGTGCCAGATTCATTATTCTGAAGAGATCCGGAGAATACAATTTAGGTATACTCTGAAGTGTGTCCTTCAGGGAGTATACATGTTTCAGAGGATAATACCGGGAATTATGTATTGGAATTAAATGCTAAATATTGAGTATACTGTCAAATGCTGAGATAAATGTCCGTTTCAATGCCGCATTAGCGCAGAATGTTTGATAATTTGTGGATTAAATTCTGGTTGAATGGTTCCAATCTGTGAGTGTTGGAAACAAGATGTTTTCATTATTACTGAAGGGAGTAACTGAAATTTTACAGCTACTCGTTCATATTCATGATCAAATTTAATCGCTAATTCATAAATTCTTTGTATGGGCTTTTTATCATTTACACCCATCTGACTGTCTGGCTGTCGTGACATTTGTCACATTGTAATCGTTTCCTCTTCAATTAAGTGATCGACTAATTAAGCGCACGCGATTGACTAATACTTACTGTATCTACGTTTATGGATGAACAACCCAGTGGGGTTTATTCCTATTGGGGAGTGTTGTACATGCTGCTATGGCGGTGTGTTCACTCACAGGATGAGTGGCGCTGCCCAATACTGTCACTATGGCGGTGTGTTCACTCACAGGATGAGTGGCGCTGCCCAATACTGTCACTATGGCGGTGTGTCCACTCACAGGATGAGTGGCGCTGCCCAATACTGTCACTATGGCGGTGTGTTCACTCACAGGATGAGTGGCGCTGCCCAATACTGTCACTATGGCGGTGTGTCCACTCACAGGATGAGTGACGCTGCCCAATACTGTCACTATGGCGGTGTGTCCACTCACAGGATGAGTGGCGCTGCCCAATACTGTCACTATGGCGGTGTGTCCACTCACAGGATGAGTGGCGGTGCCCAATACTGTCACTATGGCGGTGTGTCCACTCACAGGATGAGTGGCGCTGCCCAATACTGTCACTATGGCGGTGTGTCCACTCACAGGATGAGTGGCGCTGCCCAATAAACTTGCTCTTCGGGACAAAACTTAGTCGGTGGCTAGATGGTACCTCTCTCGCCGCGCTGTGACTGACAGACGGTACTGAGGGTTCGTAGCCAAGTCACGTTGTACCTGTTGCTCCGGGTGTTGTTAACTGTTGCTACGGCTCAACCATCGTGCAGCCGCTTCGCGGAAAAAGCCGTATCATAAGTAAATATATATATATATATATATATATATATATGTCGTACCTAGTAGCCAGAACGCACTTCTCAGCCTACTATGCAAGGCCCGATTTGCCTAATAAGCCAAGTTTTCCTGAATTAATATATTTTCTCTAATTTTTTTCTTATGAAATGATAAAGCTACCCATTTCATTATGTATGAGGTCAAATTTATTTTATTGGAGTTAAAATTAACGTAGATATATGACCGAACCTAACCAACCCTACCTAACCTAACCTAACCTATCTTTATAGGTTAGGTTAGGTAGGAGAAAAAGTTAGGTTAGGTTAGGTTAGGTAGGTTAGGTAGTCGAAAAAAACATTAATTCATGAAAACTTGGCTTATTAGGCAAATCGGGCCTTGCATAGTAGGCTGAGAAGTGCGTTCTGGCTACTAGGTACGACATATATATATATATATATATATATATATATATATATATAATATGTCGTGTATATATATATATATATATATATATATATATATATATATTATATATATATATATATATATTTATATATATATATATATATGCTTTGTTTATTTATTATTACATTAGTCCTTAATCCTAATTTTCCTCAAAATACGACCGCCAATTCTTTTTACAACCAGGTGCCCATTTACTGCTGGGTGAACAAAGGCTACAGTTAGGGATTGGAACTGGTGATTGATGATGATGAAGATTAAGCCGCCCGTAAGTGGTGGCCCTTTGGAGCCAATACCAGTATCATTAGCTGATACTGGAGATCTGTGGAGGTACGAATCCACAGCCTACGGAGAGGTCGTGACCTCTGTGAAACTGGTGTGATATTCCTTGTGTTACACCGGTACACTGGGGGAGCCGGTCGGCCGAGCGGACAGCACACTGGACTTGTGATCCCGTGGTCCTGGGTTCGATCCCAGGCGCCGGCGAGAAACAACGCGCTGAGTTTCTTTCACCCTATGCCGCCCCTGTTACCTAGCAGTAAAATAGGTACCTGGATGTTAGTCAGCTGTCACGGGCTGCTTCCTGGGGTGGAGGCCTGGTCGAGGACCGGGCCGCGGGGACACTAAAATGCCACGAAATCATCTCAAGATATATACACGGGAGACATCTCCTGTCCACGAGGCTAACCATAGCCCGTGCTTCCTGCCCAGCTCCTGTGCCAGGTAAGTTACGGGCTCACCATAGCCCGTGCTACTGGAACTTGTTCCGAGTAGCTGAATCTATAACAACAACAACAACATCTCAAGATAATCTCAAGACACCAGGCCGTGGTGTGTGAACCGTTAACTCTCAAGATTGTTGTACTCAGCATTTTACAACAACCTGAATATACGCAAAACATTTCTTCGTAGGTTCAATAAACATTATACAGTACTCTTTCTTTCCATTTTGTTCAGTATTTACAAACGGGTTCCATGGTATGATTCTGAAGAAAATTGTTCGCAGCTTCTATTATGCTTGGTATTTATTTTCTTTGTCTTCCGGTTTATTTCTTGATCGTGACTTGAGGAGGGGAATGATTCTGTCTGTCAGAGGGGAGACAATTTCATTTTTTTGGTAGCAATTGGCGCCATTTTTCTTACTTTTGGTCCGTTTAGGAAGCAAAAGTAAGAAAAATGGCGCCAATTGCTACCAAAAAAATGAAATTGTCTCCCCTCTGACAGACAGAATCATTCCCCTCCTCAAGTCACGATCAAGAAATAAACCGGAAGACAAAGAAAATAAATACCAAGCATAATAGAAGCTGCGAACAATTTTCTTCAGAATCATACCATGGAACCCGTTTGTAAATACTGAACAAAAATGGAAAGAAAGAGTACTGTATAATGTTTATTGAACCTACGAAGAAATGTTTTGCGTATATTCAGGTTGTTGTAAAATGCTGAGTACAACAATCTTGAGAGTTAACGGTTCACACACCACGGCCTGGTGTCTTGAGATTATCTTGAGATGTTGTTGTTGTGTTATAGATTCAGCTACTCGGAACAAGTTCCAAGTAGCACGGGCTATGGTGAGCCCGTAACTTACCTGGCACAGGAGCTGGGCAGGAAGCACGGGCTATGGTTAGCCTCGTGGACAGGAGATGTCTCCCGTGTATATATCTTGAGATGATTTCGTGGCATTTTAGTGTCCCCGCGGCCGGTCCTCGACCAGGCCTCCACCCCAGGAAGCAGCCCGTGACAGCTGACTAACATCCAGGTACCTATTTTACTGCTAGGTAACAGGGGCGGCATAGGGTGAAAGAAACTCAGCGCGTGTTTCTCGCCGGCGCCTGGGATCGAACCCAGGACCACGGGATCACAAGTCCAGTGTGCTGTCCGCTCGGCCGACCGGCTCCCCCAGTGTACCGGTGTAACACAAGGAATATCACACCAGTTTCACAGAGGTCACGACCTCTCCGTAGGCTGTGGATTCGTACCTCCACAGATCTCCAGTATCAGCTAATGATACTGGTATTGGCTCCAAAGGGCCACCACTTACGGGCGGCTTAATCTTCATCAATCAATCAATCACCAGTTCCAATCCCTAACTGTAGCCTTTGTTCACCCAGCAGTAAATGGGCACCTGGTTGTAAAAAGAATTGGCGGGTCGTATTTTGAGGAAAATTAGGATTAAGGACTAATGTAATAATAAATAAACATAAGCATATATATATATATATATATATATATATATATATATATATATATATATATATATATATATATATATATATATATATATATATATATATATATATATATATATATATATATATATATGTCGTACCTAGTAGCCAGAACGCACTTCTCAGCCTACTATGCAAGGCCCGATTTGCCTAATAAGCCAAGTTTTCATGAATTAATGTTTTTTCGACTACCTAACCTACCTAACCTAACCTAACCTAACTTTTTCTCCTACCTAACCTAACCTATAAAGATAGGTTAGGTTAGGTTAGGTAGGGTTGGTTAGGTTCGGTCATATATCTACGTTAATTTTAACTCCAATAAAATAAATTTGACCTCATACATAATGAAATGGGTAGCTTTATCATTTCATAAGAAAAAAATTAGAGAAAATATATTAATCAGGAAAACTTGGCTTATTAGGCAAATCGGGCCTTGCATAGTAGGCTGAGAAGTGCGTTCTGGCTACTAGGTACGACATATATATATATATATATATATATATATATTTACTTATGATACGGCTTTTTCCGCGAAGCGGCTGCACGATGGTTGAGCCGTAGCAACAGTTAACAACACCCGGAGCAACAGGTACAACGTGACTTGGCTACGAACCCTCAGTACCGTCTGTCAGTCACAGCGCGGCGAGAGAGGTACCATCTAGCCACCGACTAAGTTTTGTCCCGAAGAGCAAGTTTATTGGGCAGCGCCACTCATCCTGTGAGTGGACACACCGCCATAGTGACAGTATTGGGCAGCGCCACTCATCCTGTGAGTGGACACACCGCCATAGTGACAGTATTGGGCACCGCCACTCATCCTGTGAGTGGACACACCGCCATAGTGACAGTATTGGGCAGCGCCACTCATCCTGTGAGTGGACACACCGCCATAGTGACAGTATTGGGCAGCGTCACTCATCCTGTGAGTGGACACACCGCCATAGTGACAGTATTGGGCAGCGCCACTCATCCTGTGAGTGAACACACCGCCATAGTGACAGTATTGGGCAGCGCCACTCATCCTGTGAGTGGACACACCGCCATAGTGACAGTATTGGGCAGCGCCACTCATCCTGTGAGTGAACACACCGCCATAGTGACAGTATTGGGCAGCGCCACTCATCCTGTGAGTGAACACACCGCCATAGCAGCATGTACAACACTCCCAATAGGAATAAACCCCACTGGGTTGTTCATCCATAAACGTAGATACAGTAAGTATTAGTCAATCGCGTGCGCTTAATTAGTCGATCACTTAATTGAAGAGGAAACGATTACAATGTGACAAATGTCACGACAGCCAGACAGTCAGATGGGTGTAAATGATAAAAAGCCCATACAAAGAATTTATGAATTAGCGATTAAATTTGATCATGAATATGAACGAGTAGCTGTAAAATTTCAGTTACTCCCTTCAGTAATAATGAAAAACATCTTGTTTCCAACACTCACAGATTGGAACCATTCAACCAGAATTTAATCCACAAATTATCAAACATTCTGCGCTAATGCGGCATTGAAACGGACATTTATCTCAGCATTTGACAGTATACTCAATATTTAGCATTTAATTCCAATACATAATTCCCGGTATTATCCTCTGAAACATGTATACTCCCTGAAGGACACACTTCAGAGTATACCTAAATTGTATTCTCCGGATCTCTTCAGAATAATGAATCTGGCACTTAGCATTGATACTTAAAACCAAACATTTTGCTTTCAGCAATTGTCCTGGCTATTGTCCCCAAGCATCAGCTGCAAGGTATTGTCCCAACGTATTAACCCCCGTGTAGTAGCTGAGAGGTGTTAGTCCCAAGGTGTGAGCTGAGAGGTGTTAGTCCCAAGGTGTGAGCTGAGAGGGATTAGTCCCAAGGTGTGAGCCGAGAGG
Organism: Procambarus virginalis; assembly: GCA_020271785.1. Classification (NCBI taxonomy): domain Eukaryota; kingdom Metazoa; phylum Arthropoda; class Malacostraca; order Decapoda; family Cambaridae; genus Procambarus; species Procambarus virginalis. The sequence continues at coordinate 11,299,463 of WNGS01163731.1, read as the reverse complement.
TCTTAGTCCCAAGGTGTGAGCTGAGAGGTGTTAGTCCCAAGGTGTGAGCTGAGAGGTGTTAGTCCCAAGGTGTGAGCTGAGAGGTGTTAGTCCCAAGGTGTGAGCTGAGAGGTGTTAGTCCCAAGGTGTGAGCTGAGAGGTATTAGTCCCAAGGTGTGAGCTGAGAGGTGTTAGTCCCAAGGTGTGAGCTGAGAGGGATTAGTCCCAAGGTGTGAGCCGAGAGGTCTTAGTCCCAAGGTGTGAGCTGAGAGGTCTTAGTCCCAAGGTGTGAGCTGAGAGGTGTTAGTCCCAAGGTGTGAGCTGAGAGGTGTTAGTCCCAAGGTGTGAGCTGAGAGGTGTTAGTCCCAAGGTGTGAGCTGAGAGGTGTTAGTCCCAAGGTGTGAGCTGAGAGGTGTTAGTCCCAAGGTGTGAGCTGAGAGGTGTTAGTCCCAAGGTGTGAGCTGAGAGGTGTTAGTCCCAAGGTGTGAGCTGAGAGGTGTTAGTCCCAAGGTGTGAGCTGAGAGGTGTTAGTCCCAGGTGTGAGCTGAGAGGTGTTAGTCCCAAGGTGTGAGCTGAGAGGTGTTAGTCCCAAGGTGTGAGCTGAGAGGTGTTAGTCCCAAGGTGTGAGCTGAGAGGTGTTAGTCCCAAGGTGTGAGCTGAGAGGTGTTAGTCCCAAGGTGTGAGCTGAGAGGTGTTAGTCCCAAGGTGTGAGCTGAGAGGTGTTAGTCCCAAGGTGTGAGCTGAGAGGTGTTAGTCCCAAGGTGTGAGCTGAGAGGTATTAGTCCCAAGGTGTGAGCTGAGAGGTGTTAGTCCCAAGGTGTGAGCTGAGAGGTGTTAGTCCCAAGGTGTGAGCTGAGAGGTGTTAGTCCCACGGTACTCACCTAATTGCGCTTGCGGGGGGTGAGCTCTGGCTCTTTGGTCCCGCCTCTCAACTGTCAATCAACTGGTGTACAGATTCCTGAGCCTACTGGCCTCTATCATATCTACATTTGAAACTGTGTATGGAGTCAGCCTCCATCACATCACTGCCTAATGCATTCCATCCGTTAACTACTCTGACACTGAAAAAGTTTAATTTTTAAATTTTGCCCCGAGGGGCGAGTTTATTGGGCAGCGCCACTCATCTTGTGAGTGGACACACCNTCTACCCACTTCAAGACTGTACCAATATAGAAGCATCAAGAGGAAGTATGGGCCAATAGGCCCTTTGCATTACTTCCATTCTTATGCTCTTATATATCCAATTAATACCCATTGTTCCGTGTTCTGTCTTGTGTTTGTCAAAAGTTTGTTCACCTCATCGAAAACTGTTGTACCATATCACCTCACCCAAATGCGTGTATAAATATGGAAGCAAATGGCGTGTTTACAGGTTATAGTTGTGTTGTAAACTAAAGTCTTTGAAAATGTAATAGGTAATTACGAAACGCGTTCAGGCGTCGTGTCAGACTAGAAATATCAGGCATCTGGCCACTACTTCGGACAGGCAGACATTCTCTTGTAGGTATAAAAATATATTTATATATTAAAATATTTGTTATCACTTGATCGTTTCAAGTGTAGATTAGACATATATGAATGAGTTTGGGTAGATACAAATAGGAGCTGCCACGTATGGACCAATAGGCCGTCTTAAGGTTATCTTGAGATGATTTCGGGGCTTTAGTGTCCCCGCGGCCCGGTCCTCGACCAGGCCTCCACCCCCAGGAAGCAGCCCGTGACTGCTGACTAACTCTCAGGTACCTATTTACTGCTAGGTAACAGGGACCTCAGGGTGAAAGAAACTCTGCTCATTGTTTCTCTCCGGCGCCCGGGATCGAACCCGGGAACACAGGATCATGCGTCCAGTGTTCTGTCCGCTCAGCCACCGGCCTCCTGCAGTTACCTTCGTTCTTATGTTCTTATGAAAGAAAATGTAAAGGGGATTTATCATACAGAAAAACAGCAAATCACCAATACGCAAGCTAGCTTCAACTAGCGAGATTTTTGCTGCTTTTGTTTGTGCAGTCAAAACATACAATTGAAGGACAGTTATTGACGGTTATAGTTAATTCTAATCTAACAACAACTACTTTTTAATTGTTCAGAGATTGAATTCCATACCCCTATTACGTGTTTCCCATACCCCTAAAGGGTATGGCTACCCAGGGCTAAAAACCTCTGGCACAAAGCCTAATTAAGTAAATTTCAAGCATATTATAATATATTAGCATATTGTGCATATTTAGGCATTGGTTAGGTTAGGTGTTCAAGTTCTGTTGGCGATTATTTGTATTTGTAGTACGTGGGTTCAACCCGTCCTCGTCTCAAGTCCATTACATCCAGCGGTCGACCCCACAGACGCATTCATAAATTTTTACATGCTGTTCATTCAAAACAGGAATTTTCTCAAATATAAATTAATATTATAATACCATATTGTGCATATGTAGGCATAGGTTAGGTTAGGTGTTTAGGTGCTGTTGGCGATTATTTTGTATTTGTAGTACGTGGGTGAAGCATTTATAGCGTTGTGGTTCGAACAAAATTCGTCAGTGAAGCACTTGTTCCGGATATGCTCGAACGTCAGCAGTTGTGAGTCGTGTGTAAACCGCTTTTCATTCATAAACAGCTGGGGTTTGGCGGGTGCATGGAATCACTTTTGGATCTTTGTTTGGAGCACGGGCTACTACTCAGCTGCCGGGTGGTCGAGCCTCAGCTGCCGGGTGGTCGAGCCTCAGCTGCCGGGTGGTCGAGCCTCAGCTGCCGGGTGGTCGAGACTGACTGTCGACTGTGTCTATATAACAGCACTCCACCCCGTTTCTCCTAGCCACTTTCTCCTCGCCTAATTTCCCTAGTAAACGTTGTCTTCAGTAAAGTGTTCTCTCTAATTTGTGCCAAAAGCAAGAATAATAATAAAATAAGATAACAACTCAACAATAGTAATAGAGGCAAACAAGAGAGGTGGTGACGTCAGCCATCCAGCCAAGCCCCTCCCTCAGAGGGAATAATGCATGAGCTTGAATGATTCATTGGCTGTGCTTGGGACTTGTGAAGTATTGTCTGCTCGTGACCCCGGCCGCGTCGCTCACTCTCACTACCCATCCCACCCTCCTGACGCCTATAGTGGCCCGTGCTGACGCCTAGCGCCCCGTGCTAAAACGGTTGCCGAGATCTCATATCGCATATCTAAGATAATGTGCTCTGTGAATCGCTTCCGATTCGTGCATTTCTTTTATATATATAACTGTCCTGTGTTCCTGTCTGCTCCGAGGATGACGAGAAGAATGTTGGGAGAACATCATCTTGTGGCACTTTTCTTATTTTCATACTTTCCACTCATTGTGCTCAGTTAAAAAAGTAAATGGCATGACTTAACCTGAGGGCGACCATCTTTTCAGTGGCCTCAACGAGGACAGAAAGACGGCGGCTTGTCAAATGTCTCTCCATATATCCTGATGGTTTTATCCTGCCGGATTTTGAACTACAGCAATGCGTCTGCTTCGGCGGGTAGGCGGTTCCTTGTGTTTACAACAGATTCCATTCTTTACCTGTTTCATTGGACAGCATTTTGCGATCTATATTTTATGGGTCACATTTGTCAAACACCTTTGAGAAATCTCTTACCCCCCCCCCCTTTCTAACTTGATTGTCTTGATAGTCGAGTAATTGAGATAGACAGGATCTTGTTGTTATCAAGCCGTCTTGACCTGGGCTATGTAGCTCGTTCTTCTAATTAAAACTGGCAAGTTGACTTCTTCAGCGACAACTCTTAAGCTTTTATGATGCATGATGCTAGAGCGACTGGTCCCTCTTGTTTTTTGATTACCTCTGTGATGTGGAGCCGCAGGTGTACGGCCTCGAGGACCTGACCAGAGTCTTTGCTCCTTATAAACAATGCCTTTGATGAATCAGATCTAGAATCAGAGTGCATGTGTCCGATGGTAATTTACTGTAAAGTCAAAGGTAAGGTGAGCGGAGTTCTGATATAGTTGTCATAAATGACTTCAATGAGATTGTGAAATTGGATTCACTCTGAGCTCTGTAAATTTGCTCGTTTCTTTCATCATGATCATTAACCGAGTAAGTTTTTGACACTTCATGATCTCCTCACCCCCTTGCCACTTGCCAGAACCTCGTAACTCGCTGCTAAGACACTTGTTGACACCGATTGATAAAGATTAAGCCACCCAAGAGGTGGCACGGGCATGAATAGCCCGTAATTGTTGACACCTTATTAGTCTTCATGAGCCACTTGCAGGCACCTTATGGTCCCTTCTAAGCCATAAACGAAATATTATGATCCCTTGTAGGCCACTTTCCGACACTTTATGGCCCAACACACACATACAAAGACTCTCTTTGTATTACATTGGAAGTAGTTATGTTTCAGCTTAACAACCATTAAGAAACTAAACTTTGGATATATAGTCGTTTTCCATTTTTCAAGAGTCTTTAGTGCTGAACTTCTTGCACTTCAACGAGTAGTGGTTGAGGGAATACCTGTTTGATCATCTATGATAATTTCAATTTTCTTCACGTGTTGTGTTGATCTGAATCTCCTAAACACGGAGGCACTGTAAGCATTGTCTGAGTGTTATATATTTGTCTACCCTGATGGTTTCTGTTCTGTAGATAGGTGACGTGCATCAGGAAGCTGGCGGTAATGGGTTACAAGGGGTTTCCAAAATAATTTTCAGTTTTCACCTTTTTTGTCATTTTTATTTTGTAGTTAATTGGTTTTGGATGGGATGATGTTAGCCTCCCTCTTTGGCTTGCTTAAGTGCAATTTTGTTTGAAGAGATTTTTACATGACTAGACTCTCTTTAATTATGACTTCCTTTTAACCAAAGAATATGTGTGAGTAAGAGCACTAGTGATTAATTTTGTGTTTCAAACATGGCTTGTGAAATTCCTCTTTGGCGTGAGGATAGGAGACAAAGATGTTCTTTTCATTAAGGTTGAGCCCCTGTGGTCCCTTGGGATAACGTGCTGTATAATCTCTGGGTTGACTCCGGATGACGAGTCGTCGAGCCGAGATGGTAATTCTAATTCAAAGATTAGCCGAATATTTGCTTATACGGCATCGATTGTGTCGTTTTTACGGCATCAGATAATTCAAACAGTGAATCAAACAGGGACTCGAGCATTTCCCAAGGACTCGTGTTTTATTTTGACGCTAACGCTATTCTGGAACATTTCCCCATGACGTCAACCTTTACCGGAAGCTGGCAATATTTCTTAGGGTGCTTGGCACGTCTTCGCACGCGCGTGCACACTGCTCCGTGTTGTAATATGTGTAGTTGTGTGTGTGTGTGTGTTTAGTAGGAGTGTGAGGTGCTCGGGCGAGGCATTGCCTGGTACACCTGCTGGCAGAGCAGTACTCTCTATAACGGAGCCTTGTACTGGCTGCCAGCATGGGTTGGTAAGGATCAGTTTAGCATGTTATAGTCTTTATATGGCCAAGATGTCAGAGGACCCACCCTTCCACGACCAAGCAGAGGGGTCGTCCCTTCACTTTCTAGTGTGTGGTCTGGTCAACAGAGGGGTTTAGAAATCAGCAGAGCCTTGGAGGAGACCAGCCAGCCTCTCCTTTACCCTGGCGGGTGACAGCCTGTCACCCTCTCAGGATGCATCCATCTGTATAAGAGGTGAGAGGTTCAGTAATGATAGTCTTAAAGCAGACTATCCTAGTTTTGTTGACGCGTAATCTGTTACCAGTAAGCAAGTATGGTCGAGGATGAGTGGGGTGGTTGGGTCCCCCTTTTTGATTAGTTCAGTGTTGTGATAGAAATATTGCCGGAACAACCGTGGGCATCTTCAAGAGAAAGCTAGATTGTTTTCTTCAAGGAGTGCCGGACCAACCGGACTGTGGTGGGTATGTGGGCCGCTCCAAGCAACAGCCTGGTAGACCAAACTTTCACAAGTCAAGCCTGGCCTCGGGCCGGGCTTGGGGAGTAGAACAACTCCCAGAACCCCATCAACCAGGTATCGAGCAGTAAGTAGGCAAAGTGTCCATAAGTGCAGAACTAGCAGTTAAATGGCTAAAGATTGAATTAATTTGGGTGTATTAAAAATCTAAGTGTAGAATAACAATCTTGAGTTTGGTTCATTGCTTTTTTTAATTAATATCCCATGAATTGAGTAAATCGTAAAATAAAATGCCTTAAGAAATTTTCCCTGTCACATTGCTTAATAGGGTTGTTAAGATTTTGGGTGGTGGCAGCAATTAAGTATTTTAAAGTAATTGCCATCAGTCATACTCCCTCTTCTCCTACGTCTCTCCTTCTACTTCTGTCCCCCCCTCATCCCTTTACCTCCTCCCTCCTCTCATTCGATCCCGTTTTCTACCACCCTCACCTCACCCACCTCTCTCTCTCCCCTTCCTCCCTTCCACGTCCCCGTTTTCTATCCTTTCCACCTTCTCACCCACTCCTCCCCTTCATCTCCTCCTTACCTATTCCTCACTTTGGTTACTTCTTACCACCAAGGAGTAGGTGTAAACTGGTGTTACAACACACACTCCGGCACACCCGTGCATACACCCGCACGCGCGTGCATACACCCTCCCGCACGCACCAAACCATCCCTCCTTCACCCCCCACCCTTGCACACTCAGTTTACATCTTATTATCTTGTCGGAAGTACATGCGAACAGGAATATAGGCATCCACAAGAATCCCTTAATTAAATTCTTGAAATATCTGAAAAAAACCAAGTTGCGGCAGCTCAGTCCGTTCTTATACACAGTTTGTATAAGAATCTCTCCGTTGGTGGTGTCAGATGTATTTTGGCAGTTCAATGATATGCTGTCTGCCTAATCTTCCCTTGTTTGATCTCAGTCATAAATTGAACGTAGTGCAATAATTTTGTCAAGACTGAATTCTGCGCCTAAATCTGCGTTGTTTGTTACACCACCAACGCAGGTACAGATTCTCCTGTAAACGGCTCTTCCTATCAACGTATCTTCCTATCTCAAAAGCTTCAAAAAACTAATGCCACCAATTTATTAAAAATTTAAAAGATGGATGGGCCTGACTTGCTGGTGCATATTCAGTAATATATTAAAATTGGGAAAGATTATCTTATCTTCAGGTTATCTTGAGAGGATTTCGGGGCTTAGCGTCTCCGCGGCTCGGTCCTCGTCCAGACCTCCTTTTTTGTTACACACCCCCAGGAAGCAACCCGTAGCAGCTGTCCCAGGACTACGAATCCGAAGCGCTGTCCACTCAGCTGTCAGGCCCCTAAGGGAAGCGTGAATAAGTGGGTCACTATTTTGAAATTGTCATTATTCATGGTAGAAAATGTAAATCTTTCAATCATAAATAAAAGATATATTAGGTAGCGCTTATTATGTAAAACAATTAATTTTCAGTTGATCTAAATAGGCTACTCCTGCTGCCTTAATTCTAATGTTGTAATTTTATACTGTGTTTTTATATCGCAGGTTTCGCATTTTTCGTATTTCTTTTGTTTTCGTTCTTTGAACCATGTTATAATTCTCTCTCTAAATATAGTTTTGTATTAAACATAAATCATTTCACCGTAACTAATCCAGAGGCATTAGACGTGATTACCTGGTTCCCTCAATACTTCTTGCTACCCTCCCCCACTACCCTCGCTCCCCTCCCCACTCCCCTCGTTACCCTCGCTATCCCTACCCATTGTTTACCCTCCCTTTACCCAACCACCCTCTCTTCCCATTAGTTGCTCATCCTTCACTCTTTCAGCGATTTTCTCTCTCTCTCTCTCTCTCTCTCTCTCTCTCTCTCTCTCTCTCTCTCTCTCTCTCTCTCTCTCTCTCTCTCTCTCTCTCTCTCTCTCTCTCTCTCTCCCCATTAGTTTTAATTTCTTCATCTCCCACATTCATCTCCATTTCCTGTCACTCCATCTCCTCATAAACCTTGCCCGTCTCATTTCCTCAACTCCGCAATTCTCACCTCGCGTCTAATCCTCACCCACTGTTCACCTCCCAGCAGTGCTTCCATAGTGGTGGGGGCAGGAGGCCCAACCATACTGGTCTCATAATTCGATCAGTTGGCGCTCTGCCAACTAGTATTTGGTTACTGGTGTGAGCATCTGGCTAACAGTAGGTTAGCTTAGCATTTTAAAAGCACCGAATCACCTTCTGTGGTTGATTGTTCAATAAATCCCTGAACTATATGTTTAACAGATCTCTCACCATGTCTAGGGAAGACAGAAGATGTATATATGGTGGTTGGCATTGTTAATGTGTGGCCACGTCTGTGGTAGAAAATAATAATAATAAAAAAAACAAAAAAATCCTCGCTCTGAATTGTCAGTGACCCTTCATTTCTGTCCCCTGGCTTCTTTATTCAAGAGGATTCGGCTTGAAGTTTACGGCTGGATTTATTGAGGCTTGCGAATCCCATTTGCACTTTATTGACAAGTTTTAGAACACTTTTTGGAGATTTGAATTATTTTATTACGAGCACTTGACTTAATTTTGTTCCATGGAAGGTCCGTCTGTCCTCCTTACCACCACACTGTTTTCCTTCACTACCGGCTTGCACAGTATTGCAAGCAACGATTGCAATTCCCTGTTTGAAGCGCAAGTTCGAGAGTTCTTTGGTATCACCCTCTTTTCCCTCCCGGCAATCCTCCAGACCCACGGTTAGCTCCTTGTCTCGCACAGACCTGAAAGACAAATTGCGGACCCCACAATTGTGCTGGCTTAGGCTGCTGGTGAACGTCGCGTCTGGTGAGGTGTGAATGGCTGGCTGGGCTGTGAGCCTACTGAAGGGGGCTGTGAGCCTACTGAAGGGGGCTGTGAGCCTACTGAAGGGGGGCTGTGAGCCTACTGAAGGGGGGCTGTGAGCCTACTGAAGGTGGGCTGTGAGCCTACTGAAGGGGGGGCTGTGAGCCTACTGAAGGCGGGGCTGTGAGCCTACTGAAGGGGGGGCTGTGAGCCTAATGAAGGGGGGCTGTGAGCCTACTGAAAGGGGGGCTGTGAGCCTACTGAAGGGGGGGCTGTGAGCCTAATGAAGGGGGGCTGTGAGCCTACTGAAGGGGGCTGTGAGCCTACTGAAGGGGGGGCTGTGAGCCTACTGAAGGGGGGGCTGTGAGCCTACTGAAAGGGGGGCTGTGAGCCTACTGAAGGGGGGCTGTGAGCCTACTGAAGGGGGGCTGTGAGCCTACTGAAGGGGCTGTGAGCCTACTGAAGGGGGGCTGTGAGCCTAATGAAGGGGGGCTGTGAGCCTAATGAAGGGGGGCTGTGAGCCTACTGAAAGGGGGGCTGTGAGCCTACTGAAGGGGGGCTGTGAGCCTACTGAAGGCGGGGCTGTGAGCCTACTGAAGGGGGGCTGTGAGCCTACTGAAGGCGGGCCGTGAGCCTACTGAAGGGGCGGCTGTGAGCCTACTGAAGGGGGGCTGTGAGCCTACTGAAGGGGGCTGTGAGCCTAATGAAGGGGGGCTGTGAGCCTAATGAAGGGGGCTGTGAGCCTACTGAAAGGGGGGCTGTGAGCCTACTGAAGGGGGGCTGTGAGCCTACTGAAGGCGGGGCTGTGAGCCTACTGAAGGGGGCTGTGAGCCTACTGAAGGCGGGGCCGTGAGCCTACTGAAGGGGCGGCTGTGAGCCTACTGAAGGGGGGGCTGTGAGCCTACTGAAGGGGGCTGTGAGCCTACTGAAGGGGGGGGCTGTGAGCCTACTGAAGGGGGCTGTGAGGCCTTACTGTTGACAAACTTTCATTAGGCAGAGATCCTCACGCTTTTGTATCTATATCAGCCTAGATGTTCCTTCTTTTACACACGTTACAATGTGTGTGTGAATCACGAAAATTAACACGTGATGAAAAAATGTGACAGTGTCAGACCCCGGAGGAAGAATTGAAACAGGAATTTCTTGAGTACTTTTCGTATATTAATACATCTTCTTCATTCCTTCTCAAGATGTATTAATATACGAAAGTACTTAAGGAAATTCCTGTTCAATTCTTCCTCGTGGTCTGACACTGTCATATTACATTACGCATAAGTGCGGGACGATTCCCCGTTCTTGTTCTGTCATATATTAGGCACTTACGTTCTTCCGTTCTAATGACACATAAGGTAGAAGCATTGTGACTACGAGTCATTTGCTCATATATTTACATTTTGCTTTCGCTCTGATATTGTCTTATGAAACACCAACTCATCGTTTCGTTCTTTAGAGATGGCGTTTTATTTACGCAAGAAGGCTTTTTTTTTTCTTCTGATCTGGCGACATGTCGTGCAGGAAGACCTGGAGTGATTGAGACGTCCTTGAGCGCTGCGCCCAGGTGCTCCCGTGTCTAACGTTAGTCCCAGGTTATTCTCTGGGTCTTCTCCTTGTAGTGTTTTTTCCCCCTTTTTTTCCTTTTTGCTTGACGTTATAATTGTGGGTTCTACTTTTACGGCATCTCAGAAGGAATGGG
>WNGS01163731.1:11277501-11288093 GCA_020271785.1 Procambarus virginalis | reverse complement strand
ATGTGGCTTCTGGGAGGACAGGTGCGGTTGTGACAGTATCAACCCACCGTATCTTTCTGCTTATCTGACTCTTGTGGTGCAGGATTTCACACTCCCTATGGTACCACGTGGGGTGTGTGTGTTGATGTTGTGTGGTTTCTGTGTCCCTTTGATTGGTTGTTGTGGGGGGTGTGGGTGTGTGTGTGTTGTGGGTGTGTGAGAGAGAGAGAGAGGGGGATTGTGAGGAGTAGCCAAAGGACAAGAATGGGATATCGCCTTCGAGCCCTTTGGTACTGTCTCTGCATGTCCTAAGGCTAAAAACGAAATTCGGCGTCCACGAGAACCTCGGTCCCAGGTTTTCAAGGGACACTCAAAAGTTTCGGAATACGAAATGATTAGGCGACCCTGGTAAGGCCGGTAATACCATAATATCTCCACTACACACGATCTTCCCGCGCCCCTATCTGAAGATGATGTCCTTTCACGACCATTCCCATAAAGAAACGATGAAAAGTATCCTTCCAACATCTGTCTGAGAGAACCAGAGGTTCAAAGTCTCCCTTCAAAAAGCGTCAGAAACCCAGACGTTCGAAGCATCCCTTCACCGCACGCATGAGGGAGCTGGACCCCAAAGGCGTCGCTCCGTGTCCCGCGCGACGAGGGAAGATACACAATATAACTCTCCCGTCTGCGAACAGCCCAGGAGCTCCATCCCCGTGCCAAGACAAATTACAAAGTTTTAGTGAGAGGTTACGTCAACACAATGCAGTTGGAAGGACGTGTTTTGAGGAGCTGAAGCGTTTTAACGGCTGGCGGAGGAATCGTCAACTGACCAAAGTGTGTGTATTCACCTAGTTGGTTCTTGCGGGGGTTGAGCTCTGCTCTTTCGCTTTCGGCCCGCCTCTCAACTGTCAGTCAACTGGTAAACAGATCCTTGAGCCTACTGGGCTCTATATATCTACATTGAAACCATGCAGTGAATTGTCACAACACAATCCTCTCTCGCCCGCTCTGCACAAGACAAATTTTCATGTACATCTCCCTTTCCGTATATTCAAAAACTCTTAAGAGACTCCATAACCCTTAAACACTGCCAGGGGTCACTGCCGCTCCACGTTCATGAGTAACTCATTTAATATGAGCAGGATCTGGTTTGCAGACATTTGATGTGAGGGACATCCAGCACGAGAAAATTATTACCAATTATGGGCGGTAATCCAGCAGAGGATTACCCTCAAGCAGGGGCGGTAATCCAGCAGAGGAATACCCTCAAACAGGGGCGGTAATCCAGCAGAGGATTACCCTCAAGCAGGGGAGGTAATCCAGCAGAGGATTACCCTCAAGCAGGGGAGGTAATCCAGCAGAGGATTACCCTCAAGCAGGGGCGGTAATCCAGCAGAGGATTACCATCAAGCAGGGGAGGTAATCCAGCAGAGGATTACCATCAAGAAGGAGAGGTAATCCAGCAGAGGATTACCCTCAAGCAGGGGCGGTAATCCAGCAGAGGAGTACCAGCAAGCAGGGGAGGTAACCCAGCAGAAGGATTACCATCAAGAAGGAGAGGTAATCCAGCAGAGGATTACCCTCAAGCAGGGGAGGTAATCCAGCAGAGGATTACCATCAAGAAGGAGAGGTAATCCAGCAGAGGATTACCCTCAAGCAGGGGCGGTAATCCAGCAGAGGATTACCCTCAAGCAGGGGAGGTAATCCAGCAGAGGATTACCCTCAAGCAGGGGCGGTAATCCAGCAGAGGGGATTAGGGACCTAACATGAAACAGTAGCGACGGAGGCGCAGGAGGCACTTGCACCAGTACCCACACCTGCGTCCGTACCCCACATCTGAACCCGTACCGCGACACAACCCTGCGTCCGACACCACAGTCTGCACCCGTACCCACACACCTGCGTTCGTACCCCACATCTGCACCCGTACCCACACACCTGCGTCCGTACACCACATCTGCACCCGTACCCACACACCTGCGTCCGTAACCCACATCTGCACCCGTACCCACACTACCTGCGTCCGTAACCCACATCTGCACCCGTACCCACACTACCACAAAGCTGAACCTGCACTGCTAACGGTGAAACCTGACCAGGTTCTCACAGCCAATGACCGTAGTATGAATGACGTAGTGGATGACGAAGTGGGGAATGAAGAGAAAGAAGCAAGAGTGAAGGCGCATTCACTAGCGATGACGCAACCATTCAACCAGGGTCAGCTCCAGCCCCCCCCCCCCCCAAAAAAAAATGTCTTAACGAGCGCCTTACGCTCTCCCGTTGCCTTGAGGAACCACCCAAGGCGAACAGGTATATAGGAAGGGAAGTGAGGGGTGGAAGGGGCACCATTTGGTTCACCATCTGGTCCGGGAGACATCTCTCGTCAGGCAGGGTGCAGTCGCGCCTCCCCAGATCTCCTGTATCATCTCTTGATATTGGTAATGGGCTCAAATGGCCACCACTTACGGGCTATTCATGCCCGTGCCACCTTTTGGGTGGCTTAAATCTTCATCAATCAATTCAATCGGGTGGAAGGGGGCTTACGGGCTCACCATGCCCGTGCTACATGGACACTTCGTTCCGAGGAGGCTAATCTGAAGCAACAACAACAACGGGTGGAAAGGTACGTAGGAGAGAAGTTAGTTAAGGCCTGGGTAGAAGGGAGGACTATGAGACAAGTGAGGAAGAGAGCGAGAAATAATGACCATGGAACAGCGAGAAAGAAGAACCGGGAAATAGAGAAAAGAAAAACTCCTCTCGCGGAACGAATAAACAGTTTGAAGAAAAGAAGAGTTTTCGAAATAAAGAAGTGAGCATGGTAAGGAAGAGTTAAAAAGAGGAAAGGGATGAAAGAGGAGAGAGAGAGAGATGAGAGAGGAGAGGAGGGAGAGAGAGAGGAGAGAGAGGAGAAGAGGAGAGGAGAGGAGAGAGGAGAGAGAGGAGAGACGAGAAGAGAGAGAGAGAAGAGAGAGCGAAAGAGAAGAGAAAGAGAAAAAGAGAAAGAGAGAGAGAGAAAGATGAGAGAGAGAGAGAGAGAGAGAAGAGAGAGAGAGAGAGAGAGAGAATGAAGGAAGCTAGGGGGGAGGGGAGAGGGGGAAAGAGAAGGGGAGGGGGGTGGAAAGGGTGTTACAAAATCGATAGAGAACCCGTTGGCGAGGTGGGAAAGGGGGAGTTGGTAGAGGGGTAAGGGAGAGGGGACAGAGGCTGAGTTAAGAGGTTACATGTGGAAAGGAGAAACTTTGCGGCGGGGACTGAGAGGGACAGTAGCTGATGACTGACAGGTGAACGTGGCCACTATCTACATGTGAAGAGAAACGGTGCATAGTTATCTGTGGCGTGTGTCATGACCTAGTTGTGCTTGCGGGGGGTCGAGCTCTGCTCTGTCGGCCCGCATCTCACTGTCAATCAATTAACTGTTATTAACTACAAACTAACGTGTTTTTTTCCACAACACACACACACACACACACAGGAAGCAGCCTGTAACAGCTGTCTAACTCCCAGGTACCATATTTTACTACTAGGTGAACAGGAATCACCAGGATGAAACAAACTGCCCATTTTGTTTTTTTGCCATCACCGGGATAGGGTGTGTGGGTGTGTGTGTGGTGTGTGTGTGTGTGTGTGTGTGTGTGTGTGTGTGTGTGTGTGTGTGTGTGTGTGTGTGTGGTGTGTACTTACGTGCGTGCGTGCGTGCGTGCGTGCGTGCGTGCGTGCGAGCGAGCGAGAGACGTTTCAGTCTCATTGTTTCTCCAGCTTCCATTCCATTCCTCGATTTCAACATTGCTTCTCTGTTTACTTGGTCAATTTCCCCTTAGAGTCCTTCACCTCGTAATTCATGTGTCCCGCGTTCCACCTTCCTGGCAGTGGGACGAGGGTCCAGTTGCCTGGCTCTTTGTTCCTAACTTCGTTCTGTTGGTTCAGAAGAGTTGCTGCCCATTATGGACGTTGTTCTCGTTGTGTTTCTTTAGGGCCCTATGCAAGGGAAGCATACTTAAGAATGGTCCTTTCGTACAATGTTTGGAAGGATCCTTTGTCCAAATTCCTAAAAGCTGCCCGGAATGTTGGCCAGTTTGCAATATAGTGCAAACGATGCAATACTGTGCCGACGTTATGCTGCTGAGTGTGTGTCTGGAGTTCAAGGCACTCACAAGTCTGTCTGTCATTCTTTGTGAAAAGCTGAATCATCCCTCATTCTGTATTGGGTTAGTTCCCAGGAAACTGCTGTAAATAAACCTATGGAACTGCCTACTCGCCGGAGCCGTAATTGCCAAAACACTGGAATTTCAACAAATCCAACTCGAAAGAATCATCAGGACAAATAGGGGAAACCTTTGACAAGCCGCCGGCTTCATGTCCTCGTCGAGTGCTCTCTCGGGTATGCAAGGATATTATTGAAAAAAATTATAATTCAACCTGTTATAATGGGCGCCTGACAGCTGAGTGGACAGCGCTTCGGATTAGTAGTCTTGAGGTTCCGGGTTCGATCCCCGGTGGAAGAGAAGACAAATGGGCAAAAAGCTTCCTTCACCTTGATGCCCTGTTACCTAGCAGTAAATAGGTACGGGGAGTTAGACAGCTGTTCCGGGCCTTCTTCCGGGGGGGTAACAAAAGGAGGCCTGGTCGAGGACCGGGCCGCGGGGACGCTAAACCCCGAAATCATCAAGATAACCAGATAATAAAATCAGTTAATGTAATATAAATACAAGCCCAGTGTTGTTATACACATGAACAAATTCACAAGTGTAAGGGTGATGACGCTGATCTGTCGCCCGTTACAGCAATGAAGCGCGTCAATGACTGGGCAAGTACAGCTCAAACTGAACTTGCAGCCATATACCTTGCACTGATTTTTAAAAGACAAAGGCAGTGGACTTGTATGCTTGTGACTCGCGGAGTGGCATTGTACGTACATAGTAGTAACACCCATAAAATAGTCAGTGATATTCGAATTAATGTTTTAGCTGCTAAAAAAACTGATTTGAAATTAAATTCCTTTGGATACCATCACATGCTGGCATCTCAAAGCACAGGATGAGTGGCGCTGCCCAATAAACTCGCCCCCTCGGGGCAAAATTAAATTAAAATTAACCAAATACCAAATTTTGTATCCATGGCTCCGGTGAAAGATGTGAATAAAAATTCTTACTAAAAGTGGATTATACTATCATATTTTTGTAGTATAATTGTTAATTAAGAATAAATTTATTCAGAATGTCTTGACACAGAATGTCTTGGCGCAGAATGTCTTGACACAGAATGTCTTGGCGCAGAATGTCTTGACACAAAATGTCTTGACACAGAAGTCTTGACACAGATTGTCTTGACACAGATTGTCTTGGCGCAGAATGTCTTGGCGCAGAATGTCTTGGCGCAGAATGTGATGACATTTCTCACTTACGCTCAACGTTACTACTAGTCCTGTCTAAGGGACCCTTGCGTACCATTAATGAGAGAATGAACTCCGTGCCGGTATGGCCCTAATACACCTTCCCGTAATCTTTACACCGCATCTTACAAACACCCGCACCATCAATATGATTTTTTTTCTGAGACACAGTGACAGAAAATAAAGTGATTAGTAATAAAGTGATACTAATACAGCCGGTAATAATTCGGATACTAGAGAATATACGAACAGTCGCCTTAAAACCGTGGGTAGGTAGGAAGAAAGGAAACTTTCAGGGATAAAGCGCCAAGCCATTACGACTATATAGCACACCGTGGGAAGGAAATGAAGGGAAAGGAAGACAAGCAGGGAAGGAACGGGAGGAGGAAGGGAAGAGCGAGGAGGGAGAGAAGGGGTAGGGGGAGAGATGATGGAGGGAGGGGGCGGGAGGGAGGTAGGGAGACAGAGAGAAGGAAGGAACGGGGAGAGGAGGAGAGGGAGAGAGACGGAGGGGGGGGGGATGGAGGAGATGGAGAGAAAGGGAGGCAGGGTGGGGGGAGAAGGAGGGAAGAGAGAGAAAGAGAAAGAGAGAGAGAGGCAGACACACACACAGTTAGACAATGGAATGCATTAGGCAGATTTGTGGTGGAGGCTGACTCCATTCACAGTTTCAAATGTAGATATGATAGAGCCCAGTAGGCTCAGGAACCTGTACACCAGTGATTGACAGTTGAGAGGCGGGACCAAAGAGCCAAAGCTCAACCCCCGCAAGCACAACTAGGTGAGTACACACACACACACACGTACACTTAGAGGGGCTTCGCAGCTGAGTGGACAGCACTCGGAGGGGTAGTAGTCCTAATGCCCAGGGTTCGATTTCCGGCGATGGCGGAAACAAATGGGCAGTTTCTTTCACTCTGATGTAGTAGACATAATAGAGGGAATATATGATTAGGAAGGCGGGGTCCAAGAGCTAATAGCTCAATTCTGCAGGCACAAATAGTAAACACACACACACACACACACACACCACACACACACCACACACACACACACACGCACACACACACGCACACACCACACGCACACACGCACACACGCACACACGCACGCACACGCGCACACACCACACACACACACACGCACACGCACACGCACACGCACACGCACACGCACACGCACACGCACACGCACACACACACACTCACACGCACACACACACACACACACACAACAGGTAGCCGAAGCACCAGATCTTGGACCCTGGCAAAATATTTGGCTGTCTCAACAAAAACACGTATATTAGGCGCTCACTCCAGATTACTTCCTGGGGATAGGGGAGGGAGGAGTGGCGAAGGGAGAGGGAGTGTGGGATGGGAGAAGGATTTGTGGGATGGGGGAGGGACTTGTGGGACGGGAGAGGGACTCGTAGGAATGGATAGGGACTTGTGGGAAGGGAGACCGAGTTGTGTGATGGAAGAGAGTTGTGGCAAGAGATAATGGACCAAGTGATACGCCAGCACAGCATTTGCTTCCTAAACGGACCAAAAGTAAGAAAAATGGCGCCAATTGCTACCAAAAAAATGAAATTGTCTCCCCTCTGACAGACAGAATCATTCCCCTCCTCAAGTCACGATCAAGAAATAAACCGGAAGACAAAGAAAATAAATACCAAGCATAATAGAAGCTGCGAACAAATTTTTTCAGAATCATACCATGGAACCCGTTTGTAAATACTTAACAAAAATGGAAAGAAAGAGTACTGTATAATGTTTATTGAACATACGAAGAAATGTTTGCGTATATTCAGGTTGTTGTAAAAACGCTGAGTACAACAATCTTGAGAGTTAACGGGTCACACACCACGCCTGGTGTCTTGAGATTATCTTGAGATGTTTTGTTGTTGTTATAGATTCAGCTACTCGGAACAAGCTCCAAGTAGCACGGGCTATGGTGAGCCCGTAACTTACCTGGCACAGGAGCTGGGCAGGAAGCAAGGGCTATGGTTAGCCTCGTGGACAGGAGATGTGTCCGTGTATATATCTTGAGATGATTTCGTGGCATTTTAGTGTCCCCGCGGCCGGTCCTCGACCAGGCCTCCACCCCAGGAAGCAGCCCGTGACAGGGACTAACATCCAGGTACCTATTTTACTGCTAGGTAACAGGGGCGGCATAGGGTGAAAGAAACTCAGCGCGTTGTTTCTCGCCGGCGCCTGTGATCGAACCCAGGACCACGGATAACAAGTCCAGTGTGCTGTCCGCTCGGCCGACCGGCGCCCCCAGTGTACCGGTGTAACACAAGGAATATCACACCAGTTTCACAGAGGTCACGACCTCTCCGTAGGCTGTGGATTCGTACCTCCACAGATCTCCAGTATCAGCTAATGATACTGGTATTGGCTCCAAAGGGCCAATACCAGTATCATTAGCTGATACTGGAGATCTGTGGAGGTACGAATCCACAGCCTACGGAGAGGTCGTGACCTTGTGAAACTGGGTGTGATATTCCTGTGTTACACCGGTACACGGGGGGAGCCGGTCGGCCGAGCGGACAGCACACTGGACTGTTATCCCGTGGTCCTGGGTTCGATCACAGGCGGCCGGCGAGAAAACAACGCGCTGAGTTTCTTTAACCCTATGCCGCCCCTGTTACCTAGCAGTAAAATAGGTACCTGGATGTAGTCAGCTGTCACGGGCTGCTTCCTGGGGTGGAGGCCTGGTCGAGGACCGGGCCGCGGGGACACTAAAATGCCACGAAATCATCTCAAGATATATACACGGGACACATCTCCTGTCCACGAGGTAACCATAGCCCGTGCTTCCTGCCCAGCTCCTGTGCCAGGTAAGTACGGGCTCACCATAGCCCGTGCTACTTGGAGCTTGTTCCGAGTAGCTGAATCTATAACAACAACAAAAACATCTCAAGATAATCTCAAGACACCAGGGCGTGGTGTGTGTGACCCGTTAACTCTCAAGATGTTGTACTCAGCGTTTTACAACAACCTGAATATACGCAAAACATTTCGTCGTAGGTTCAATAAACATATACAGTACTCTTTCTTTCCATTTTTGTTAAGTATTTACAAACGGGTTCCATGGTATGATTCTGAAGAAAATTGTTCGCAGCTTCTATTATGCTTGGTATTTATTTTCTTTGTCTTCCGGTTATTTCTTGATCGTGACTTGAGGAGGGGAATGATTCTGTCTGTCAGAGGGGAGACAATTTCATTTTTTTGTAGCAATTGGCGCCATTTTCTTACTTTGGTCCGTTAGGAAGCAAATGCTGTGCTGGCGTATCACTGGTCCATTATCTCTTGCCACAACTCTCTTCCATCACACAAACTCGGTCTCCTTCCCACAAGTCCCTATCCATCCTACGAGTCCCTCTCCCGTCCACAAGTCCCTCCCCCATCCCACAAAATCCTTCTCCCATCCCACAAACTCCCTCTCCCTTCGCACTCCTCCCTCCCCTATCCCCAGGAAGTAATCTGGAGTGAGCGCTAATATACGTGTTTTTTGGTGAGACAGCCAAAATATTTGCCAGGGTCCAAGATCTGGTGCTTCGGCTACTGTTGTGGTGTGTGTGTGTGGTGTGTGCGTGTGAGTGTGTGTGTGTGTGCGTGTGCGTGTGCGTGTGCGTGTGCGTGTGCGTGTGCGTGTGCGTGTGCGTGTGTGTGTGTGTGTGTGTGTGCGCGTGTGCGTGCGTGTGTGCGTGGTGCGTGTGTGCGTGTGTGCGTGTGTGCGTGTGTGTGTGCGTGTGTGGGTGTGTGTGTGTGTGTGTGTGTGTGTGTGTGTGGGTGTGTGTGTATTTACTATTTGTGCCTGCAGAATTGAGCTATTAGCTCTTGGACCCCGCCTTCCTAATCAATATATTCCCTCTATTATGTCTACTACATCAGAGTGAAAGAAACTGCCCATTTGTTTCCGCCATCGCCGGAAATCGAACCTGGGCATTAGGACTACTACCCCTCCGAGTGCTGTCCACTCAGCTGCGAAGCCCCTCTAAGTGACGTGTGTGTGTGTGTGTACTCACCTAGTTGTGCTTGCGGGGGTGAGCTTGGCTCTTTGGTCCCGCCTCTCAACTGTCAATCAACGGGTGTACAGGTTCCTGAGCCTACTGGGCTCTATCATATCTACATTGAAACTGTGAATGGAGTCAGCCTCACCACAAATCTGCCTAATGCATTCCATTGTCTAACTGTGTGTGTGTCTGCCTCTCTCTCTCTTTCTCTTTCCTCTCTTCCCTCCTTCTCCCCCCACCCTGCCTCCCTTCTCTTCCATCTCCTCCATCCCCCCCCCTCGTCTCTCTCCTCTCCTCCTCTCCCCGTTCCTTCCTTCTCTCTGTCTCCCTACCTCCCTCCCGCCCCTCCCTCCATCATCTCTCCCCCTACCCATTCTCTCCCTCCTCGCTCTTCCCTTCCTCCTCCCGTTCCTTCCCTGCTTGTCTTCCTTTCCCTTCATTTCCTTCCCACGGTGTGCTATATAGTCGTAATGGCTTGGCGCTTTATCCCTGAAAGTTTCCTTTCTTCCTACCTACCCACGGTTTTTAAGGCGACTGTTCGTATATTCTCTAGTATCCGAATTATTACCGGCTGTATTAGTATCACTTTATTACTAATCACTTTATTTTCTGTCACTGTGTCTCAGAAAAAAAAAATCATATTGATGGTGCGGGTGTTTGTAAGATGCGGTGTAAAGATTACGGGAAGGTGTATTAGGGCCAGACCGGCACGGAGTTCATTCTCTCATTAATGGTACGCAAGGGGTCCCTTAGACAGGACTAGTAGTAACGTTGAGCGTAAGTGAGAAATGTCATCACATTCTGCGCCAAGACATTCTGCGCCAAGGACATTCTGCGCCAAGACAATCTGTGTCAAGACAATCTGTGTCAAGACATTCTGTGTCAAGAATTTTGTGTCAAGACATTCTGCGCCAAGACATTCTGTGTCAAGACATTCTGCGCCAAGACATTCTGTGTCAAGACATTCTGAATAAATTATTCTTAATTAACAATTATACTACAAAAATATGATAGTATAATCCACTTTTAGTAAGAATTTTTATTCACATCTTTCACCGGAGCCATGGATACAAAATTTGGTATTTGGTTAATTTTAATTTAATTTTGCCCGAGGGGGGGCGAGTTTATTGGGCAGCGCCACTCATCCTGTGCTTTGAGATGCCAGCAGTGATGGTATCCAAAGGAATTTAATTTCAAATC
>WNGS01163731.1:11224868-11237582 GCA_020271785.1 Procambarus virginalis | reverse complement strand
TGACACGGCTCTGCCCATCCTCCTGTTGACACGGCTCTGCACATCCTCCTGTTGACACGGCTCTGCCCATCCTCCTGTTGACACGGCTCTGCCCATCCTCATGTTGAGACGGCTCTGCCCACCTCCTGTTGAGACGGCTCTGCCCATCCTCCTGTTGACACGGCTCTGCCCATCCTCCTGTTGACCGGCTCTGCCATCCTCCTGTTGACACGGCTCTGCCCATCCTCCTGTTGACACGGCTCTGCCCATCCTCCTGTTGACACGGCTCTGCCCATCCTCCTGTTGAGACGGCTCTGCCCATCCTCCTGTTGACACGGCTCTGCCCATCCTCCTGTTGACACGGCTCTGCCCATCCTCCTGTTGACACGGCTCTGCCCATCCTCCTGTTGACACGGCTCTGCCCATCCTCTGTTGAACGGCTCTGCCCATCCTCCTGTTGACACGGCTCTGCCCATCCTCCTGTTGACACGGCTCTGCCCATCCTCCTGTTGAGATTACAGTCTGCTTACATGGAGAGTTTGGCGGCAGACGGTAACGACAATTCAATAGCGATACTCCATGTGAAGTTGTCCAGCCACTTGGGCTAGACGGGTAGAGTGACGGTCTCGCATCATGCAGGTCGACGTTCAATCCCCGACGGGTCCAAGTGGTTGGGCACAGTTCCTTTCCCTCAACCCCATCCAAATCCTTATCCTGACTCCCCCTTTCCAGTGCTATATATTTATATTATATATATATATATATATATATATAATATATATATATATATATATATATAATATATATATATATAATTTTTTTTTTTTTTTTTTTTTTAATGGCTTGGCGCTTTCCCCTGATAATTCCCTCCCTTCATATGAAGTTTGGAGGGGACTTGGTACCACAGGTCAGGGTGTATCAGGATGTATCATCCTGATATCACCCTGATATCATCAATATGTGATGGCTGCAGTCTGCAGCTTGCTCGACCTCATATCAACACAGGTAATAATAATACCTTTATCTTACCCCGAATTTGATTTATAATTTGTGTGATTATGATTACTGATTGAGTGTACTGCCCCGGGGCTTCTGCAATTATATGTAAAGAAAAAAACATGACCATGTCTACTGGCGTGAACTTGAGGGCCGGGCTGGGGAAGGTGTGGACCTGGGGGTCGGGCTGGGTGAGGGGTGGACCTGGGGGCCGGTCTGGGTGCAAGGGGTGGACCTGGGGGCCGGTCTGGGTGCAAGGGGTGGACCTGGGGTCGGGCTGGGTGAGGGGTGGACCTGGGGGTCGGGCTGGGTGAGGGGTGGACCTGGGGGTCGGGCTGGGTGAGGGGTGGACCTGGGGGTCGGGCTGGGTGAGGGGTGGACCTGGGGGTCGGGCTGGGTGAGGGGGGACCTGAGGGCTGGGCTGGGTGCAAGGTGTGGACCTGAGGGCCGGTCTGGGTGCAAGGTGTGGACCTGAGGGCCGGGCTGGGTGAGGGGTGGACCTGGGGGCCGGGCCGAGACAGGTGAAGTCTTGAGAATCATGTGTGTTTCCTTATCATATACAAATTGTGGTAATTTAAATACGTACGACTAAGGTGAATAATTTTCGTAATGAAACGCTACGGTGCTAACTGTGCAGCTACGGTACGCTACTGTGCATTACCTTGTAGGTAATGCACAGTAGCGTCATGGAGGTAGCACCGTAGCGAAAATGCGCTATGGTGGTAGCATTTTAATTTACTTTGGTGGTGATGTTTATTTTGTTCTATACACATCTGGTGAACCAGTTGTACTCGCGCTAATATTTTGTGCAAAGGTCAGACATCAGATGTATGATTGATTTGTGTTTATTATGCCGTTAAACATTTGTTGTTAAAGTACATTCTATGAATGTGTTTATATATTCTTCAAGAATACTGAATACTTATACAAAAATGAATTAGTTTGTAGTGAAGAAAATGTAAATATCATCGTCTCCCTATAATTTCGTTTTCTCTTCCACGCGTCCTGATAGAGAACGAGCACCTTTCTAGGTATTACTATATTGTTTAGTTTTCATTCTGGCCAAAATATTTGTAATAATTTTTTATAATTCGGAATGAAGTATTAAGAACAATATGAACAGCTGCATGAAATTTGGAACCTATTTCCCAGAGATATTATTTTCAAAATAACTGGTTGATGAATGGGCAACTTTAACCTTGCGTTTGCATTATATGCTTACATACTGAGTACAATATTCAAAAATGGGCAGTCGTAAGGGGCCATAGCCTCAGAGAAGAGAATAAAAGGCATTCAAAGAAGACCTTGCAGATTCTACCCTGAACCCTTGAATATTTTCTCCTTACCACCCCTAGTGTTGTATTATTTTCTACAATATGATTTATTTAATTTATTTTATTGCACTGTTTTACAGTTTATAGAAAACACACACACACACACATAGCAGTCACACACATAGCAATAAGTTCCTCACCCACCTCCTTCGGGATCTTAAGTGCACACTTGCCTCAGGCGCCCAGGGTCTCAAAGCCTATTGGCACGAGCCTGTAATTAAGTTTTAGGCCTCTGTACTTAATACTGTAGTTTTATCGGTCTCCCTGAAGGTTGCAACAGTAATATTGATGCATTTTTATACTTAAGGTATTGTTTTATTATTTTCATGAAGATAATTATTTTTGGAATCAGTGGTTCTAACCTGAATTACAGTTTGCCGGAGTTAAGGGTACGTTAGTGAGTCTTGTAGTGTAGTGAGGCGTTAGTGACGCTTGTAGTGTGGTGAGGCGTTAGTGAGCCTTGTAGTGTGGTGAGGCGTTAGTGACGCTTGTAGTGTGGTGAGGCGTTAGTGAGAGTCTTGTAGTGTGGTGAGGCGTTAGTGACCCTTGTAGTGTGGTGAGGCGTTAGTGACCTTGTAGTGTGGTGAGGCGTTAGTGAGCCTTGTAGTGTGGTGAGGCGTTAGTGAGCCTTGTAGTGTGGTGAGGCGTTAGTGAGCCTTGTAGTGTGGTGAGGCGTTAGTGAGCCTTGTAGTGTGGTGAGGCGTTAGTGAGTCTTGTAGTGTGGTGAGGCGTTAGTGAGCCTTGTAGTGTGGTGAGGCGTTAGTGAGCCTTGTAGTGTGGTGAGGCGTTAGTGAGCCTTGTAGTGTGGTGAGGCGTTAGTGAGCCTTGTAGTGTAGTGAGGCGTTAGTGAGCCTTGTAGTGTAGTGAGGCGTTAGTGAGCCTTGTAGTGTAGTGAGGCGTTAGTGACCCTTGTAGTGTGGTGAGGCGTTAGTGAGCCTTGTAGTGTGTGAGGCGTTAGTGAGCCTTGTAGTGTGGTGAGGCGTTAGTGACCCTTGTAGTGTAGTGAGGCGTTAGTGAGCCTTGTAGTGTGGTGAGGCGTTAGTGGCCTTTGTAGTGTGGCAAGGCGTTAGTGACCCTTGTCACAAGGTATCCTTCAGCTTCAACCTTAAATCTTGACCTTCCCCCCCCCCCTCCCTATAAAGTATTCATGAGTGTCCACTTACCTATTTTTACTGGCATCATTCATCACTTAGTGTCGTGAGGCTAATCCTGCTCTGTGCCGAGGGGACGAGTGATTGATGGCGGGAGACAATAACGGCAGAGGAAAAAATATA
Organism: Procambarus virginalis; assembly: GCA_020271785.1. Lineage (NCBI taxonomy): Eukaryota > Metazoa > Arthropoda > Malacostraca > Decapoda > Cambaridae > Procambarus > Procambarus virginalis. The sequence goes on along the minus strand of WNGS01163731.1, from coordinate 11,233,999 downwards.
TGTTAAACTGCGAGTGACTGACTAGGGGAGATAAGACTTTGGAATTTTAATTTAGATTTATTTTTTTAAAGTGGAAGAGAGTAAGGTAATGTTTCGTGCCGAAAAAAATATATACATTTTGAAATTGAAATTGAAATAAGTTTATTGAGGTAAAATACACACAAAGGGATGAGGTAGCTCAAGCTATTCTCACCAAGTTCAGTACATCGTGTTCTTTTGAAATTGTTAGTAAAAGTTATTTTTTGAGGTTTCAAAATCGCAAATAGGTTCTGTAAGAAACGTTGAGGTGTGTGCTTTAGGTCCTGGTCGTCACGACTATTTCTAACCCAGGCAAGTCTATCATTTTGGCAACGACGGTGATTGATTTGAGTTGGTTCATTAAGGTGGCGAAACCGACGAGAGAAGGAGAGATCGTGATTATAAGGAATGAAAATGGGGAACGGCGATAAGACACGAATAAATATTCTATATTAATGGGGTTAGGAGGGTGCGTCTCCTTATTGAGTCTTGAGCTCGCTCACAGTCATACAATAGCCCATGTTTGCCACAGCCACTCTTGTCTTGTTCCCAATATATACAATAGTAAAATAGTTTATTTGGCTCCGGAACAATACAACAGCTGAGCAGAATGATGGACAAGGTGTCAATCAGGAGATACAAAGCTAGTTCTGATGACATGCACGTGACAGCGTGTGTATTGTTGGTAAGAAAGTGTCGGAGAGAGTGACGCTCGTCTTCTCCTTCACCACCTTGTTGTCATGACACTTGATTGAAGTGACCTTGACGAAAGACGTTCCGTCCCCTCGTTTAGTCTCCCATTCCTTTACACCCTCTCCCCATCACTGGTCTTCCTCTGACTCCCAACCCTCTTCCTCATTCTTGGCTTCAGTAAACTCTCCTGTGACGACACAGATATGTGTGGCGAGTCATGCAAAAGTGTCATGTTCTTTTCCTCCCCTTCCATTTTTCTTCCACTACTACAACTTCCTATTACGTTTCTCCGTTTCCTCGTCTCCCCCTTCCATTTGCTTCCCTCTGCTTTCGGACACAGCATCGTCGGGTCGATACCTCTTCCCATCCCGTAGGAGTGCCTTTTACAGGATGTGAGATAATACCCTTATTTTCCACCAAGGCAGGGAGACGTCAAGGAGGCGCCGTCGTGTGTGGGAGAGGTTCTTGTCGACGTTGAGGGATATCTAGAGGGAAGGCGGGTGAAGGGGATGGAAGGGGGCATTTTTTGAGGGAAGAAGTAGAGTATATGAGGGTTATCGGGAGCCTGTAGTATGAGCGGTAGACTAGGGAGTAGATGTAGATGGCTACGTGGTCGAGGCCCGTAGAATAGGATGCTGTTCAATGTGCATGACTGTGGTTGTTGCTGATTATAAATAAGATAAGATTGGATGAAAATAAGTATCATATTGCCCATATAACACTTTATATTATGGGCATGCGCGCGTACGAGCTCCTGGGACGCTGATCAGTTGTGCCTATGGACGACCAGAGTCGAAATAAATCAGAACGAGAAAGCAAATTTCGTATATTTTGTGTAGCACAGCAGTGTGCTGCTCACACCATCATGCACATAATAACAACATTAAAGGAAGAGACCTAAAGTTACTATCCAAAGATTTAAGTAATATTAGCAAGGGGAAACTGTTATATATGAAGATATTATATATCCATTGCTGTTAAAATGGTTTAAATTTTCGAACTTCACTGACTTAACTTCACTGACTTAACTTCACTGACTTAACTTCACTGACTTAACTTCACTGACTTAACTTCACTGACTTAACTTCACTGACTTAACTTCACTGACGAACGCACTATTTGGCCTATTAAGTTTCTCAGCTGTTAACAAATTTTTATAAATTAACTTTAAATTTTTACATTATTTAACCTTGGAAATTATTAACAATTACATTCCTAAAAAGTTACGCGATTCATTTGAAAATTTGCATAAATAAAGCGTGCCACGATCCTACCTTTTAAAAGATGAAGTTAATACATAAAATGTGTTTGTACTGTTTTGGTCAACACAGCCATGTTTCAATCTGGCCGCCATGTTGTATCAAGTCTAACGCGACGCGACTTTCAGTACAATGAAGCTTGTCTACAAGCAATTGTGATGAATTCACACATGTCATTCACATAACTACCATAACTACAGAGATACAGGGTTGTTTGATTTAAATCATTGAATTAAACTGATTTGATGTAAATCGAGATTTAAATCAAACAAGCCCTGTTACAAATCAGAATCAACGTGAAAATAAATAATTATTTTTCATAATTATATCGCCAACATGTTACTACGTCAATTCATATTTTAATTAGCTTAATATAATTATTAAATAATTATTATAACACCACATACTGCACTGCAGTCATTAAACAGATTTGTTTAAAATTAAAATGACAATTGCTATCATGTCGAGAGAAATATCACCTGTTATAATGAGAGAAATGTCACAACTTATAATGTAGAGGGAAATGTCACCAGTTATAATGTAGGGAGAAATGACGACCTGCTCTAATAGCCTCCGACCAGGCTACCATATTGTCACCTGCTCGCTGGAAAATATACAAATCAGGAGGAAACTTGCGTGAAAACTCCACTTGTTCCATGCCAGAACTACAGCTAAATGTTAGATCAAATTATTTTCATTTCCCACACTTATTTTTGTATTACACATGATTGAATGCACATGATTACACATTAACAATTGCTTACTGTCTTGTACTCGTTTAATGAAGCACGAATAATCTGGTTAATTTTTCGCTAATGATTACCTTCCAAACAATGATTGTGCAATCTTGCAGGTTGCTCACCCTCATCAGTCATGCATGAACAGCTTCGACTTGTTTGTCTTCGATCCGGGCCCTTGTCTTGCCCTGGCTTCCCTGACAAATGGTTTCCCTTTGTCGGTGAGAGAGAGCACCACCTCCTGGGGAGCTAATTGCCAAATGTTTGCAGAACTTGAGAGGCGAGCGAGCTGATCCCCGGCTCCCTGTCTTAGCCGTGTGGTGGAGGTCTGGCCAAGATGACCCGGCCGGTCTTAAATCTAGCGATGGGGGTCTGGCTAGCACGGCCTGCATCGTCTTTCCCGAACAGTGGGAGTCTGGCCGTGGCAACCCGGCCATGGCAACCCTTGCTGAGCCAGGCGGCGGAGGTTTTTGGGGTCTGGCCTGCTCTCAGCCGAGTGGTGGGGGTCTGGCCTGCTCTCGGCTGGGTGGTGGGGTCTGGCCTGCTCTCAGCCGGGTGGTGGGGGTCTGGCCTGCTCTCAGCCGGGTGGTGGGGTCTGGCCTGCTCTCGGCTGGGTGGTGGGGTCTGGCCTGCTCTCAGCCGGGTGGTGGGGTCTGGCACGGCCATCGTGGCCAGACCAGATTGAAGAATTTGTATTGGAACTGAAAGCTATATAAAGAACAAATAATTAACTTTTTCATAAGCAAAATCTAAAAAAGAAACTCCACCAGTATTAGACCTATACGAAAAAAAAAATATATATATAACATTAATAATTTTTAACTAGCGTCAAAAGATTGTTATTTGCTTAGTTAAACGAACTAGAGGGTTCAGTTCCTGAACCGATTATGTGCCTCTGTAATCCTTTACACCACCGCCCACGGGATGGGTATGGGGTGCATAATAAAGAAAGAAATTAAATCGTAAAAGTAAAGATTCATTCACAAAGGATGACAAAGAATTTAGTAAAATCCTATGTTTTGCACCCCAGTAAACATGAAAATTTAAGATCTGGACACGTTCTTCATGAATAATATCAGATACCTTACCATAATTTTGGATATTAAAACGAGCATTAACGACTGTGAAAGAAAAATTGACAATATGCTCCTGGAACTCCATATTTATAAAGAAATGTAAAGTATTAGTAGCACGAATGCTTTGTGTACTGTGTAGTATGAAAAACTACCAGAAGCACTTAAATTAGCAGATAGAGCTCCATTGCACACAGGGGGTAGTAAAGTATTGGCTGAAAACTTTAGACCAGTAGCACTAACACCACTCAAGTTTATGAAAGAGTGATTCACCGCTTAAAAACTCCAGTTATTTGGACAAACTTCAAAACCCAGGTCAACATGGGCTTAGAACAGGAAGATCCTGCCTTCAGCAGCTATTCACCCAGTGTGATAAAATCGCGGAAGCATTAGAAAAAATCCAGATGTTGTATACACGAACTTCACAAAGACATTTGAAAAATGTGACTGGAATGATAGCCCATAAAATAAAAACAATGGGAATAACAGGTAAGATAAGGCGATGGATATTTAATTTCCTTTCAAAATGAATGCAAAGAATAAGTCAGCCAGTCAAACAAAATAGTCTCCAGGCACAATGAAAGCCTCAGTACCCTAGGGCACAGTCCTGGGGTACCAAGGTACCACATCTGCTTTTTCTCATTCTCACACAAGCTTAAGTTGGATCAGGGCATGGTTATATAAAAGGAAGCAAAGAGTATAATATGAATTAAGTCAGAGCTGGAAATCGTGGTAAGTGGAGTGCCCCAAGGCTCAGTCCTGGGACCTCTATTATTTACAATACATATATTGAGCAGAATTATTTGCAAATTTTCAGACGATACAATAATTGGGCGGGAAATAAATCCAGAAGGACTAGAAGTCACTTCAAAACTATCTAGAAAGGCTTTTGAAATGGTCGAAAGATTGGCAGATGCTGTTTAATGCTGACAAATGTATCTTTCTGAGCTAGGTAATGGTGATAGTTACAAGATATAAGCTGGATAGTATTAAAATTGCGAAATCTGACTGCGAAAAAGATGCAGGTGTGATGTACACGGACTTTGCAAAGGCATTTGATAAATATGACCATGGGGTGCTAACCCAGAAACTGAGGACATTATCGAAAAAAGTAAAGTAGGGCGATGGATATTTAATTATCTTTCAAACAGAACGCTAAGAGTAATAAAATAAAATAGAGTTCAAGCAGTGAAGAGCTCTGTCCCGCAGGACACGGTCCTTGCACTACTGCTTTTTCTTGTTCTCATATCTGATATAGACAAAAATACAAGTCACAGCTTCGTGTTATATTTTGCAGATGACACAATAATCAGCATGAAAATTATTTCTGTAAAAGACATTGAAATCTACTAGCTGATATTAACAAAGTTTTCGATTGCGCAGCATAAAATAACATGATGTTTAACAGTGATAAATTCCAGGTATTTAGGTAGGGTAAAAATTAACACCTTGAACAAAATACAGGGTTAAAGACAAAATCAAATTTGCACATAATAGGAAAGCAACATGTAAAGGCTTTCGGAATAATGATGTCTGACGACCTAACGTTTAGAGAGCATAAGCAAGAAAATAGCGCCAACTAGAAAAATGATAGGATGGATTACGCGAACCTTTAAAGCCAAGGATCCCATTACAATGCCCATACTATTGTCACTTGTGCTGTCTCGCCTTGAACACTCTTTGATGCATACTTCCCCCTTCAGAGCTGGAGAGATTGCTCAAATAGAGAGAATATAGAGAACATGTACGGCACGCATAGACGCGATAAAGCACCTAAATTATTGGGATCGTCTCTCAGCTCTCAAAATGTACTCTCTAGAAAGGAGACGAGAGAGATATCAAATTATATATACATGGTAAATATTGGAGAGCCAGGTTCCTAATTTGCACAGTAAAATAACAACATACTGCAGTGAACGATATGCTAGAAAACGCAGAATACACTCAGTGAAGAGTCTTAAACATGTTCCTGAAGTACCGGACTATCCGGGATGCAGTGGATGTGTGAGCCTGTGAACTGCTCAAAGCAACAGCCTGTTGGACCAAGTTAACACTAATTAAGCCTGGGCTTCGGAAGTAAAAGAACCCCCAGATATGCTACAGGTATGCACCAGGTGGTCTGGCCAGGATGGACTGGTCTTAAGCCGGACGGTGGTGGTCTGGCGAGGACTCCTGGTCTGAGGCTACGGAGCTGAAACTCATTTCCATAATCAAGTAAATCCCCCTATCACTTCCCATATTTGTTGTTCCCCAACCTACTCGCTCACTCCTCTCTTTACCCTCTTCTTATCCTTCCCTCCCTCTCTTCCTTAATTCCTCATGTCTTTCCATCTTTGTTACCTCCTCCCCCCCCCTTCACTTTCATTTACATATTCTCCTCGTCCCGAATAGTATTTATCTTCTTTATTTAATTCACTTTTCCCACAATTCGTCTCCTCTACGGAATTAAGTTTTGAATTCCAGTCCTCCCTTACACTTATGTCCCTTGTTTCTTCTCTTATACGTTTCACCTATTCTTGTTTTTTAAATTAAATTTTCCTCATCTTGTACGTTTTCATTATTTTTCTGGCTGAAGAGTACTTGCCTTCGCCTGGATGTTTGCAGGATCGAACTTCAGCATCTGAAACTTGCTATACAATTAGAAGCTTAATGGAATGACTTTCTTTGCAGTTTTTTAGTTGACCTCAACTACTTATTCTAATCCGTTTCATGAATTTACAACTCTTAAACTGAGAAGAGATCTTTCTAATATATGCCACTCAATTGTGCATGTAGTTCCCATTTATGTCCACTCATACTGCTGTTCCTCGATATAGAGAAGTGATTCTGTCTGCATGGTCAATTACGTTTAGAATTTTGTATGTCGTTATGATGTCTCCTCTATTCCTTTGGTGTAGTTCAGATCCCTTAGCTGAGGAACCAGCTTTGCTACATCAGTGGAGGTTCCATGCTGGGGCTATACACTCATGTGGCTCTCACGAAGGTTGTACACTCAAGACCATTCTCCAGTCCTCCTTCAAACGTATACCAGCTTTTTGTTATATTGGTTTTGTTTAATTTGATATTTGATTTGATGTGAATTATTGCTGTTAGATTTTAACAAACTTTAAGAAACAGAGCTTTTAGTTGCATCTGGCATTTATGGTCTCGTTTTGTGGTGGTTCGTTAGGTGGTTGTCTGATATTGACAACTGCGTAGTACAGTATCAGGAGCCTAGGAGCTAATGCCACCTGTATTGCTTCATGAAGTAACCATGAGAGAATGACTACTATTGGTTAATATTCAAGCATTACTAATCTTTACTACTCACGCTTGGCCTCGGGCCGGGTTTGGGGGAGTAGAACAACACCCAGAACCCCATCCAGGCACTGACTTGGTTGACTTCCTGTGGTCTATTCTCCAAAACATGGCACGTAAATGCAACTTGACAATACGTCGCCTAAGGTGTTCTCACAGCGCCTAACTGTGGGAATCACACCCTTACGTGGGACGTTTTAGAATCCAGTTAGAATAACACGTGATCACCTGTAACCCGGTTCAATCATTCAAGTGACTAGCATTATTTTGTTCTTATGTAAATATATTTGGCCCTTGATGAAATATTCTTATATTTAATTAAACCCATTATCGTAATGATAAGACTTCTTATAATATCTGGGTTGTGGAATCATTGATTTAATTAAGTGAGAGGTTGAAAGCGGGGGAAGGGAAGAGGTCGCTTGGTCTCCTTGGAGCTCCGGCTGTTATGTCACAGTATGTTACATAAGTATGTCACCGGATCAACCAGCTCATCCATCAACTTGTCCACATTGCCTGGGCTGGCTGCCCACATTTGTTAAACCACTCCTTGTCCAGTCTAGTTTTTCTCTGTAAACCGTATATACTGTTGGTTATTAATGTGTAAACTTGTTTATGTAAATTTAGGAAACCCGATGTTTGTATATTTGTCAAGTGCGTTTGTGTAAATTTAGGAAACCCGATGTTTGTATATTTGTCAAGTGCGTTTGTGTAAATTTTGCCATAAATTAGCATAGGGTAAAATATGTACTGATTGACCTTACCAAAAGGAGAACATAATACATATATGCATGTATGTATGTAAGTATATTTTAATTGTGCTTGAATAATGATTTTTTTTATAAATTGAAAAATTAGTGTTCCTGCCAATTGAGAGGTAGAAAACTGTCAGATTACTGCGTATTATTAGACTGTAGTAACACTCTTAGGTATCTTGGTTGCTAGGTTTAAGGAGGAAGAGAATAAGGAAAGGAGGGTAAGAAAGAAGGGGCGAGCAGACTAAGGTAGAGAGTGGAAGAGAAAGTGCAGGAGGGGAAGAAGTGAAGGGTGAATGACTGGGGGATAATAGTGAGCTCATTCTTATTTGCATTTCTTCACTCACCTCTTACCTCACTCCTAAGGAACGGAACCAACTTTTGAACTTCACAGTATCATAAACAACGACCATGTGTCAATTACTTCCAGTAAAATAAATGAATTGAGTCGTTGAACAAATTAAGTAATTCACCCTAATTATATAATATTTAACAGACCCTAAAATTAGCATTACATTTGTTTTTTTATTCTTTTAAATGTATTTATTCAGCATCTGTCATCATACCACATACGGTTAAGCTAATATACTCAATGTGTATGATTTATGGTATAATAATCCGTTTTATGATGGAGAATTGAGATTGGAATGATAGTTTAGGCCGTTAGCAGGTAGGCGGAGGTATACGGTCCGGGGAGATCTGGTTTATTATACTACTGAAGACTAGCACCATGGTGGTGGTGATGGTGGTGGTGTGATGGTGGTGGTGTGATGGTGTGATGGTGGTGGTGGTGGTGATGGTGGTGGTGTGATGGTGGTGGTGTGTGATGGTGTGATGGTGGTGGTGGTGTGATGGTGGTGGTGGTGTGATGGTGTGATGGTGGTGGTGGTTGATGGTGGTGGTGGGGTGATGGTGGTAGTGATGGTTGTGGTGGTGGTGGTGGGCCATGGCAGCGTTGCTTCCATGTTTGGTGGACTTGACATGCATGTACCTCCACTATTATAGCCCACCCACCATTATTACCCCCTCACCACCACCACTATTACCTTACCACCACCATTACTACCACACACTCATTTAAGCTTCATTTAACCATTTCATATAAATATATTCTATCTAACCCCAACCTGCCCATGTTGGCCACGTACCCAACAGCACTTACTGTTAAATATTGGGCGAGGCAAGCCCCAGCGTCTGGCTTCCAGTCTCGGACAGATTCCCAACCAGACGTTCTAAAATTTATATAGAGTGAGAGATAATGGGGTACCCAGCGATGCTCTGGTCGATCCAGTCTCCCTC
>WNGS01163731.1:11203125-11223949 GCA_020271785.1 Procambarus virginalis | reverse complement strand
AGTTTTCCTCCAAAATAATCTTTCCTGCCTCTACTCTTCACAGACGACGTCTTGTAGAATCGGCTCTTATACACAATGTACCCAACATGAACTTGAGTCCGGGCTTTGTTGCTGTTGACTCTATCCTTTCACACAGTATGACACTCAAATTCTCTAATCTTTCTAATAAACTGTACTTTACACATAAGACCTTACCCCCTTTCCATTTATCTTTCTTTCTCTTTCATTCTTTCTCTCTTCTCCCCCCCTTTTCTGTTCATTGTCTCTCGTCCTCCTACCCCCTTGCTATCCTCTGCTTTTTACTATTACCTTTCCTTCGGTGGTTATAATGGAGCTGCCTCGTATGGCCAAAGGCCTTCTCAGTTCTCATTATTACTACTCATTCTCTACACCTGAACTTTCCTCCTCACCTCTCTCTTGCCTATTTATACCCGTTCTCTACCTCCTCATACACCTTCCTTACTTATACCACCCCTACCCTCGTGATCTCCACGCAACCTCCGGTCTCCCCCGTCAATCGTACCTTCCCCATCTCCCCTTCCACACCCCTCCTTCACGCCACCCTATACTGATCTTCCACAATCTTCCCCGCACGATTGACTGTGATTGATGGCGAGATTGAGTCCACCCGGGATGGTGGCCCGGCGAATGTGTAAGCCCGTTACGTTGGAGCGGTTTGGACAACCACTTCGGCTAATTCGGTGCCCGGTCCCACCCTCTTTGGAGGGCTTAAATCGTAATCAATTCGATCAGCTATTTGGAGTCAACGGGAGACATCTCCTGTCCACGGGACTAACCATAGCCCGTGCTAACCATAGCCCGTGCTACTTGCCCACTCCTGTGCCAGGTAGTTACGGGCTGATACCATAGCCCGTGCACTACTTGGAACTATGTTCCGATTAGCCTGACATCTTAACAACTCCTCATCACAGTTTGGGTCCGGGAGGACATCGTCCCCGTGCACGCAGTGGTGCAGGTTGGCTCCTCCACGAATCTCCAGAATCATCTCTTGATACTGGTAAGGGCTCAAAAGGGCTACCACTACGGGCTATCATAGCCCGTGCCTCTCTTGGATGGGCCTTATCTTTAACAACAACTCCTCATCACAAGCCGACTTGAGAATGTTCAGGACGGACCGAAACGTCGTCGTCCCTTTCAACTTTAGTGTGTGGTCTGGTCAATCATATCTTTAGCCTACGTTATTGTGACTCTCTCGCCTACACTAGTATATATAGAAATTTTAAACGCTGACGTGTTGTGCGCGAAGTTCTTGTATATTCTGCGAGTCACAGTTTCTGCAGTTCCATTTATATCAAACATTTTTATGATGAGTGATACCAATGTTGCTGTATTATGTAAATGTATAAGCTACCTTGCAAGTGCAACTTTCAACACGTTATCTTAAATGTGATTTTACCAAACTATTGTTAAACTAGTTGGGACTGTAGCCCTATAACATCAATTTCGTTTAAGGTCTACATGCTTGTAACATAAGATTAAAACCGTTACACGTCCTAGTTAGCATCCAGATAAGTCCAATTAGGAGGAGTGCCTGCTTGTACCTGCTATGAAGGGGTTCTGGGGAGATTCACTTCCCACTCCCCAGAGCCCGGCCCGAGGCTAGGCTTGACTTGTGAAGAGCTTTGGTCCACCAGTCTGTTTGCTTGGAGCGGCCCGCAGTTCCACATACCCCACCACAGCCCCGGTTGTCCGCACGTCTTGGAGAAAACTATCAAGTTTTTCTCTTGAAGATGGTCCAGCGTTGTTCAGTCCGGCCTGACTCGAGTCAAAGGACGCAATGAAGAATCAAATCAGCGGTGCTGAATACTCGTCACATGAATCAGTTACAGGCTCTGGCATATGGTGTAGCGTCCCTTTCTGGGGGACAAGAGCCTTTAGGTTTATCGAGGTCTCTCTAGCCTGGGACGAAGCTGTCCCTCGGGGTCACCCAACTAGTTACTGACGGCCAACCCCAACGGTGTTTATCCCACTGACTGATGCCAACATCACCCAGAGTCGCTAAAGCTTGCCAACTGGGAACGACAACGAGCGTACAAGTTCTGGGACGATTGATTTGATTGATAAAGACTAAGCTACCCAAAAGGTGGCTCGGGCTTGAATAGCCCGTAAGAATTCTGGGACGTCACGGCTGGCGTTATATCAAGGCCACTCAAGGCCAAACACACACGGGAGAAATCTCCCTTTCAACGAGTCTAACCATAGCCCGTGCTTCTTGCCCAGCTCCTCCTGTGCCAGGGAAAGTACGGGGACTCACCCATAGCCCGTGCTACTTGGGAACTTTAGTTCCGATAGCTGAATCATAACATAACACAACAAGCCAAAACACCACATTAGACAGCACGCTCCTGCTGCAGGTAAGTCCACTCCGGGCTCACCAAAGCCTGCTCTACTTGCCCTTCGTCCTGTGGCAGGTAAAGTTACCGGGCCTCACCATAGCCCGTGCTACTTGGCACTTGTTCCAAGTAGCTGACTCTATAACCAATAACAGCCAAACAACCAGGCACCGGCATCGCTTCGTGCTAAGGGTTAAGTCCACTACGGGCTCAACCATAGCCCGTGCTACTTGGAACTTGGTTCCAAGTAGCTGAATCTAGTAATACAACAACCACCATCCAAACAACAGTCCACCATTATGAAGGACGGGGGTGACAAAGGGAGCAGCGGCGGAGACCAGCCGGCCGGGGACATGTACCACCAGTCCAGGGCAAGTACATCCTCCATTCCTCAAAATTGGATACCATTTGCAACTTGCAGTCGCTATTTGTTGACAGTGAAGCATAGTTGCAGTGTGTAAATATGATTTATTGCAACTGAAAATGAACCTTAGAAATCTTAAACCAAGTATCACAAGTTGGCCCATTGCAAGTTGTACATTTCCATCTCAGAAAAGAACGCAATGGAATATCTAAGAACAAGGCAGGTATATATAAACTACGGCGTGTGCTGGTGGAGGGTGGTGGATTGGTGGTGGTAGCAGCCGTGTGCGTGACGGGCTGTGGTTGGTAGCAGCGTGTGCGTGCAACCTGTCCTCTTAAACAGGAACGTCGCATTTGGCCTGTTGCCCGTATATGGGCTGAGCAATTTGGACGTAATTTGAAAATTAAAAAATATAAAATAAATTTAGGAATGTTTTTTTCACAACAGGTAAGTTAAGGGGTCCTCCTGATAGGTTTAGGTGGGCAAGGAAATTCTCATAAAGTTTCTAAAAGTTATGAAACCCTGAAAAACAGTCAATTTAAAGTGTCCCTCTCCTAAACGTCTGCGCGTAACCCGGACGACTCAAACAGAAAACGGCACAGAACCGTCACTTCTTGGTGAGTCGAGTTTGTCATTTCAAATTAAAGTCAAATTTGGGCCATTACGCGCATACGAGCCAAAGTTGAACGTTTCTTTTAAATAGGAACTGGTTGATGCGTGAATCGCGGGTGAGTGGTGGTGGGGAAGAGTGTTGGTGAGGGGAGGTGGTTGGTGGTGGCAGCGTGTGCGTGAGGGAGGGGTGGTGGTTGGCAGCGTGTTGCGGGAGGGCGGGGGTGGTGTGGCCAGCGTGGTGCGTGAGGGGGGGCAGGGGTGGTGGCTGGCAGCAGTGTGGTGCGGGGTTGGTGGTGGTGGCAGCGTTCGTGCGTGTCGGGGGGGGGGTGCGTGAGTGCAGCCGTGTGTTCAGCGAAGTGGTTCCACTCTGCAAGCTATATTTTAATAGAGGACACACGCCCCTCATAGCACTGTACACTATGACATCTTCCCCAGAAGGGTAGCAATACCTTACCTGAGTGCGTATTTATGTAATAATTATCATGTACACATACTGCACTACAGGCAAGGAAAACTACATTTCAATCACTTGTCATTCAAGGATTTTAGTTCCCTTCTTGGTTCCTTTTATTCCCGTGTAATAACGGTCACGTGAGGGCTGACTGTGGAGGCGTGTTGTTGGAGATTAGAACAGTGTCAATTCTATACTTAATGCTTCAATCCCCCAAACACAATAGCAAGATGTATTTGTGCTAGAGTAGCTAACAGCTAGAGCTCTCTCCCCAACCAACATCCTACCCTCATCTCGCACCACCTCTCCCAATCTTCCAATTTCTCCTCTTCCTTCATACCTTCACACATCTTCTCTCGTCCCCTCTTTTAAAACACCCTCCCCAACCCTTCTCTGTCTTTTTCTCGCTCTCCAGAAGAATATATAACGAGGTACTGAATGCAAGCTACGGACAACACCACTGTTGCCGGACTTGACTGAAATCTTGAACGGGTATTCATAATTCGCTTAATTGTAGCGACTGTGTCTTGCTGTATCTGCGCTTGCGAGGTAAACTACCTGCTCATGTATGCATGGAGATGATCCAATTATGGACCAATCAATGGGATGATTAGAATCCCTCACATGGCAGAAGAGAGCATTGTTTAGTGTCTGCAGACTTAACACTTCTCTTGTGTTCTTTAAGTCTGTCATTCAGTGTACGGCCAGTTTCGCCAAAGTATTGGAGAGGACAAGACGAACAGGAAATAGAGTAGACACCAGCAGCATTAGAAGCAGGAGGAGCAGTGTGAACTAGATTGCTACGAAGTGTGTTTAGTTTGTCGAAAGGCGAGTTTAATGTCAAGAGGACGAAAGGTATTGGTAAAAGTTTTGAGTTCAGATATGAAGGGAAGGCATAGTACAGTGCTACTAGTGTTGGAAGCAGGTTTAGGATGAAAGAAATTTCGTTTAGCTTGAGAGTAGGCACAGTTGATGAAATGCAAAGGTAACCAAGGCGAGAGAATGATTTGTAGATAAAGGAATTTCAGAATCAAGAAACTGAGGGTCGCTGATGCGTAGAGCGCGGAGGAAGAGAGAGACGAGGACACTTTTCTTAACAGGGAGGATGGTAGGAAAAGAAGTGAATGTACATGCCACTATGCATGGGTTTACGGTAGACAGAGAAAGAGAACCCAGACACAGAGCTGTGAACATGAACATCAAGAAAAGGAAGGAGGGAATTAGATTCCCACTCAACTTTGAAATGGATAGAAGGAGCCAGATTGTTAAGAGAGGCGAGGAAAGGCTGAAAAAGATTAAGGTCATGAGGTCATAAAGCAAAAATGTCATCAACATAGCGAAGCCAGAGAGAGGGACGAGTATCAATAGAAGGAAGAAGAACAGTTTCGAAGTATTCCATGTAGAAATTAGCAAGAACAGGGGAGAGAGGGGAACCCATAGCGACACCGAAAGTTTGAGTGTAATATTTACCGTTAAAAGAGAAAGAGTTAGATTCAACACAGAGTCTAATGAGATCGAGGAAAACGTCAGTGGGAAGTGGGAGAGGAAGGAGGCCCTCTGACGCCTTCCGTCTAAGGAAAGAGAGAACGTCATCGAGCGGAACATTAGTGAACAGAGAGTCGACATCAAGACTAAGCATCTTACAAGAGGGTTGCAGGCGCAGTCTTTCTATGAAGTCCTGAGAGTGACGAAGGTGGGCAGGGGAAAAAGTGCCAAGGTAAGGTGTCAGGGTTTTAGCGAGCCAGGAGGCAAGAGGATAGCTGACAGAGCCCCGTGAAGAAATGATAGGACGAAGAGGAACACCAGGTTTATGAGTCTTAGGAAGACCATAGAAATAAGGAAGAGAAGGGCTGATTACACGGAAACGCTTAATGAGATCAAAGTCAGGAGGGCAAAGACTAGAGAGCTGTCTTAGTTTGCGGTTAAAGGAAGTTTTGAGGCGATCCAAAGGGTTAGAAGTCAGAGGAGCATAAGTGCGAGAGTCAGAGAGCAAGACATCTGCTTCCGGAGGTAGTCCTCACGGTCAAGGACAACCACCGAATTGCCTTTGTCGGACGGAAGGATAAGAATAGAGTTGTTAGATTTTAGGGAGGCAAGGGCAAGCTGGAAGCGACGAGGAAGGTGGTGATTTTTAGAAAACAAGCTGTCAAGAACGGGGATGAGGGCCCCTCTAAAGGCAGACAGGTCCGAAAGAGTACTAGAGTTAGAATTGACAAACCTGTCAAAGGAACTAATGAGATCATGCCACAGCGTGGGCCAGGGGAAGTCGTCCCCTGGCCCACAATTGTACAATTCTGCGTCGTCCCCTGACGACGAAAACGTCGTCGTCCCTTCAACTTCTAGTGTGTGGTCTGGTCAATATATTACTATCTTTAATTATAATTTATTTTATCCAAAGATTTCGACAGATGGTGTGATGGGATGCTGCTGTTTTTGTTCTTGGCCCCCATTAGGTGAGCCTGGCCCCATTAGGTGAACCTGGTCCCATTAGGTGAGCCTGGCCCCCATTAGGTGAGCCTGGTCCCATTAGGTGAGCCTGGCCCCCATTAGGTGAGCCTGGCCCCCATTAGGTGAGCCTGGCGCCAGTAGGTGAGCCTGGTCCCATTAGGTGAGCCTGGCCCCATTAGGTGAGCCTGGCGCCAGTAGGTGAGCCTGGCCCCCATTAGGTGAGCCTGGCCCCCATTAGGTGAGCCTGGCGCCAGTAGGTGAGCCTGGCCCCATTAGGTGAGCCTGGCCCCATTAGGTGAACCTGGCCCCATTAGGTGAGCCTGGCCCCCATTAGGTGAACCTGGCCCCATTAGGTGAACCTGGCCCCATTAGGTGAGCCTGGCCCCCATTAGGTGAACCTGGCCCCATTAGGTGAACCTGGTCCCCATTAGGTGAGCCTGGCCCCCATTAGGTGAACCTGGCCCCATTAGGTGAACCTGGTCCCCATTAGGTGAACCTGGCCCCATTAGTGAACCTGGTCCCCATTAGGTGAGCCTGGCGCCAGTAGGTGAACCTGGTCCCAGTTTATTATTATATTTCCACCACAGACGTGGCCACACATTTACAATGCTAACCAGCATATATACATTTTCTTCATGTGTATGTATGTATGTGTGTGTATATATGTGTATATATGTGTATGTATGTATATATATGTGTATATATGTATGTGTGCGCGTATGTATATGTATGAATGTGTATAAAGTATATGTGAGAAGCTGATTAGAATTACCTGACCCCAGTAGGTGAGCTACCCCCCCCCCTCCTCGTCCTCGGAGAAAGAAGGGGTTCGAAGGGGTTCAGGAGCCCCACTCTCAGTTGTCAACATGCCTTTAAGGCGCTCTGCATGTGTCAGGATTGTCTTGTAAATAACTGTTATCGGTGCGTTCTTAGACGCGCAGGTTAATTGCCTCTCTTCACCCCCCCCTCCCCCCACCTCTCTTCACCTCCCCCCCCCCCACCTCTCTTCACCTTCCCCCCCCCCATTTTTTTTTCTTTGTACGCCATTGTTTTATTTGTTCTAGACAAGCCTCGTTCTTGTCCTTTCTTGTTCCGCAACATCTCATTCTGTTCTCGTTCTGCAGAATCTCATTCTGTTCTCGCACCGCAGAATCTCATTCTGTTCTTGTTCCACGGCATCTCATCGTGTTCTTGTTCCGCAGCATTTCATCCTGTTCTTGTTCCGCAACATTTCATCCTGTTGTTGTTCCGCAGCATCTCATCCTGTTCTTGTTCCGCAGCATTTCATCCTGTTCTTGTTCCGCAACATTTCATCCTGTTCTTGTTCCGCAACATTTCATCCTGTTGTTTTCCGCAGCATTTCATCCTGTTGTTGTTCCGCAGCATTTCATCCTGTTCTTGTTCCGCAACATTTCATCTTGTTGTTGTTCCGCAGCATCGCATCGTGTTCTTGTTCCGCAACATCTCATCCTGTTCTTGTTCCTCTTCCCTTTCCATTCGTGCACACTCACACCTCACACCACAGGAGGGAGTGAGGGCGTGAGGGACAAGGGGGAGGGAGCCAGAGACCATCACAACCCGTCTTGGAACATCTCTCCAATTACATAATTCCGGTTATCTATTTTCCTCCTCTGTTTCCTACCCCAACTTTAGTTACTAGTCTGCCTTTTAGATTGAACTTTAATGTTTCTCTATATAAATTTTCATAATTGTTTTGGTGTAATGGTTTCCTTTCTTGCATCGAGCTTACAAAAAAAAATAGCAGTGAGTAGATGGATGATTCTTATCTTCGATATCTAGGAATTACTGAACCAGTTATCTTGGACCTTACACCTGCGGCCAGATGAAAATTTCTTATTGTTAACCTGGTGTGCCCCGGGCCGTGTACGTGATGCTTAGATTATAGTTTGTGTCCAAACTTTCGTGTCTAAGGGCCTCTGAAAGGGTCCGGCTGACTTGGCCATTTGTAGTGAACGAAACTGGTTTAGCTGTGATTTATAAGGATCCATTTCTGTTCACTTTAAATGATCGAATTCATCTGTGACCTGTAAGGCTGTTTGGTCTGTAAGGAATTGGACGACTTAGGGTTTAAAAAGACACCCTTCAGGTTAGGCTGTGGTTAATGAAAGATCGTCTTGAGAGTATATACTTTATTATGTTGATCAGATCACACACTAGAAAATGAAGGGACGACGAGGATTCTGTCCGTCCTGGGCCATTCTCAAGTCGATTGTGATTGGACTTCACAATCGACTTGAGAATGGTCCAGGACGGACCGAAACGTCGTCGTCCCTTCATTTTCTAGTGTGTGGTCTGGTCAACATATTTCAGCCACATTATTGTGACTCCTCGTCTGTATACTTAACTTACTGTTTGGCTACATTTAATCTTTCATATCACAGGGCCGTGCCGATATCTTAGGTCTATGTGACGTAATTTTTAGCGTGACGTGGCGTACGCGTATTGGCCATCTTTGGCTTGTGTGTGAAGGGAAGGGAACTATCATAGGAAAGAACATAAGAACATAAGAACATAAGAACAAAGGCAACTGCAGAAGGCCTATTGGCCCATACGAGGCAGCTCCTATTTATAACCACCCAATCCCACTCATATACATGTCCAACCCATGCTTGAAACAATCGAGGGACCCCACCTCCACAATGTTACGCGGCAATTGGTTCCACAAATCAACAACCCTGTTACTGAACCAGTATTTACCCAAGTCTTTCCTAAATCTAAACTTATCCATATGCAGGCATATGGTATGTCAATAAACTTATCCAATTTATACCCATTGTTTCGCGTTCTGTCCTGTGTTGATACTTTCAATACCCTATTAATATCCCCTTTGTTATGTCCATTCACCCACTTGTAAACCTCTATCATGTCACCCCTAACTCTTCGCCTTTCCAGTGAATGCAAATTAAGCTTTGTTAATCTTTCTTCGTATGAAAGATTTCTAATTTGGGGAATTAACTTAGTCATCCTACGCTGGACACGTTCAAGTGAATTTATATCCATTCTATAATATGGCGACCAAAACTGAACTGCATAATCTAAATGGGGCCTAACCAGAGCAAGATATAGCTTGAGAACCACACCAGGTGTCTTGTTACTTACGCTGCGATTAATAAATCCGATAAAAAGCGCCAAGCCATAACGACTATATAGCACTTGGAAGGGGTCAGGATAAGGATTTGGGATGGGACGGGGGCGCGGGGGTGGAGGAATGGTGCCCAACCACTTGGACAGTCGGGGATTGAACGCCGACCTGCATGAAGCGAGACCGTCGCTCTACCATCTGCCCATGTGGTTGTTGGCTTGTGTGTGAGGTAATCGCCAACCAGTCAGTGTGTGTTTCAATCGCGTTTGACATGGTACTTCTTCGTAAGCCAATCAGCGCGTCATCGCGAATAAGCTAAAGTGAGGCCATTGACATACAACTTTAACCAACGGGTATGTGGTGTAACGTCCCTTAGACCAATTGATGATGGTGGTGTGCCTAACAAACCACATGTAGATTTTGGTAATACTAACGCTGGCGTCGTAATTAACGTAATGGGAAAAAATAATAATGGAGTTGTATTGAGAGGAAACCTGGAGTAAGCGTTAACAGTCTTCCCGTTATTGGTCTTTTGCAATTTGTGAAGTGGGTTTTTAAAGGACAGTTGGTATTGCGTGTTTTTGTCTGGGGGTGAATGTCCTATTTTGGTGATCTACTTACATTAAGAATGGTTTGTTGGAAAGGTGGAGGTAAGTATAAAGGAAATCTTTTATCAAGGTAAGTTCCTACAACTCGTTCCTGGAAGTGATTGGACGTGTGATTGAAAATCGATCAGTGGATTGTTCCGGGTCAACGACGGCCAGTGTGGCTGGTGAGCTATTCCTAACCCCTCACTGGCTGATTGATTGATTGATAAAGATTAAGCCACCCAAGAGGTGGCACGGGCATGAATAGCCCGTAAGTGGTACAAATTTTTTTTTTCTCCGTAATTCTTTAAATTATTCTGAGATTGCATTTAATCATCGAGCTGTTATCGCGGGGGAGGATACTGCTTCACAGTCTTTATGAGGGCGCCCAGCTGCTGGACACCTTTGTTGACCAGGAGGCCTCACTGGCGCACTCTGTCCAGGGGTACACTCAGCGGGGTACACTCGGCAACCCTTCCCTACACTCGACCTTTGCCTCCAAAGTAAGGTGCTTTAGTAATATTCAAACACCGCAATTTGGACGCTTCCTCGGAGTAATGGGCATCGTCGTCAATAGGTTAGGAAGGCTGCTTATATATTCGTATGCTTCAGAGGCCAGATTCACGAAAGTACTTACTCAAACACTTACGAACATGTACATCTTTTCTCAATCTTTGGCGGCTTTGTTTCCAATTGTTAAACAGTTAATGAGCTCCGAAGCACCAGGAGGCTGTTTATAACAATAACAACAGTTGTATGGGAAGTTTTCGTGCTTGTAAACTGTTTAATAAATGTAATCAAAGCCGTCAAAGATTGAGGAAAGATGTACACGTTCGTAAGTGCTTGCGTAAGTGCTTTCGTGAAAATGACCCCTGGTTTGCCAAAACAAATTAAGACAGCTGTCAAATAGTGAAAACGGGTTGAAGACCAGATAACACCTGATCCTATACTTCTGAAGTTTTCCCTGTACCAAAAATACTTGAAGGCTTATTTTCAGTTTCCTGATGATCAACAAAGATTGTTAGGTGAAGTGGATACAAACTTGAAAGGCAGGTTTAACAGAGCCCAATTGGTTCTGGAACCTTTACACCAGTCGAATAAAGGTTGAGAGGCAGGACCTAGCAGTCATAGGGGAATGAGGACAGGATCTCTTACATTTCATAAAGTTCATATCTACCCACCAACTGTGTACTGACATGGACTGTGAAGTAGGTGTGTTCTGAACCCCAAGTACAGAATACTAGTGACTCATTTTGTAATTGGTTGAACATACTTGTTGTGATCTTTTTAATTAATGGAGTTACTAACATTTGATGTTTGTTTTTAATTCATGAAAAATATTTTGAATAAATCTAGTTAAAAGCATTTGTCTTTATTAAATTTGGCTGGATATTTTCTATCGACTTGAGAATGGTCCAGGACGGACCGAAACGTCGTCGTCCCTTCACCTTCTAGTGTGTGGTCTGGTCAACATACTTTAGCCACGTTATTGTGACTCATTGCCTGCATATGGATATTTTATATATATTTGTTTATAGAGAAAAGTAAAAAATATAAATATATGTAAGTTTGCAGGTAAATAAAAAAGTATTTAGGATGTCTCCACTTTGTCGCGGCTTTGAATAAGTATTAGCTAATGTACTCGCCTTAGGTGCTTGCAGGGTCTAGTGCTAGCTCCTGCGTCCCGCCTTACCAACCTCAGATTATGTTATTCAGTGACTTCCAACCCTTATTGCGTTTGAAGTAGTTCTTGTATCTCAATCTTGCACATTGTATTAGCTCATGATCCTTGCATTGTACAGTAGCTCATCTGCGTGTGTTGGGTCCAACCGTGTCCCCTTGTTCTACCGTTGCTCATGCTGAACATGTCTTCTGTGTTGATCTTGTCTACTAGCCATAGATTCTAATGTCTTGGTCATGTTTCCCGAGTTCCGTCTCCGGTATGTGGTGAGGTCCAGCTCTCTCAACCTTGCTTTAGTGGTTAGTTCTTTCGTCCCTGGTTCAAGTCTCATTGCATACACCTGGACGTTCTAGTCTTACTGTGTTATTCCTAAATAGCACGAGTGTGTGCGTGCGTGTCTCCATCCCCGCTGGCAATTGGGGATGGAGTATAAGGTCCCCCATCCCTTCTGTCCATTGCGAGGCAGCATCCCCCCCCCCATCCTCACATCTATCCAGGGCCCCGTCTGCACACAACCAATAATTACCTCGCGAGTATCAGTTCAGCCTATTTCTAAAGTTTTCCAGAATATTTGCTTCAAGGCCGTTACTTGACATTGTTCCGCTCATACACAGCTCTATTGCCAAACCAGTTCTTATCAATTTATTTTCTAAATTAGCTTTTTGTACAAATTGAATTCAATGTCTTATCCGCATTTGATATTTTGAAATCTTCATTTATATGCGTATTTAATGCTTTTCATCTATTCACTAATTATATCTGCCTTTGTTCTGCACTTTGTTCTGCACTCATTTCTGCACTTTGTTCTTAAGAATTTATCACCTTTCTGTAATGTGTTGGCTCTTGCTGCACAGTATAAGTTGCATCATAAATTACGAGGTTATAAGACTTCAAAGGAAAGAAGCGACGTCCCGAATGGGGCCACCTATGAGGAGGAGCGAGAGAACCAGTCAACCTGGTTTACAAGTTTGTGGGTTGATGAATGGTGTGTCAAGAGGGCGGATTTATTGCGTTTCAGGTCATGTATTGAGGCGAATGAGGCTCCCCGTCTCTTCTCTAGTGCTTGCTGTAACAGGCTGCTTGCTACATGCTGCTGTTACTTCAGAATTTTACCAGCCTGGTCATATTTTAGGAAGTTCCAGATGCCGTTTGCACGGTGCGAAGCAACTGCAGAGGTTTTCCTCGGGAGGATAGGACTTCTCACCATGCCACGCTCGACGAATTAGTTGGTGCTGGTGTTGTGTATGTGTTGCTGGTGAACTGTCTTGGAGGCTGTTCTCCTTGCTGCATGACCGACCTGGGAAGCTCTTAATATCATTTCTGCATGAGCTGCGGTAAATTACTGGGTGGTCGTGCGTGACGAGTTTTCGTATGCAGTCATTGCTTCTTGGTTAAATTGCATTCTTGCTTGCTGCAAGGCTTGATAAATATGTTGTATTTAATGCTTTGTTGTGGAAAATGAATCATGTAAAATACAAGCTGATGACTTACAGAAACTTGCGCACTAAGTGCCTCTTGGGAATATCAATATCTCTTGTAAATTAATACAAATTAGACTTTTCATAGTTTTATTGCAGAAATCGATTGGTGTCAGCTTGCCATCTGGGATGTGATCGGGAGGAGGGGAGTTGAAACGTGGCATCAGATTCTTTACAGTCTTTAGGGGCATTAGTAATAATTGTGGGGGCAAGATTCAGTCGTAATATCAGTCTCAATAATGACAAAATACCACAAAATTTTTACAAAGCACCAGAGTGTGTCAAAGGTATCTTCAAAGTACCCCAAAGTTATTAAGCACTTCCACGCTGCAGACAATAATAACTCCTGGATAAAATTACGTAGTTATTGCCTAATAATGCATAATTATTTCGCGTAGTAAGAACAGTATATGTGAGAATATGTGAGAACATTATATCTACAAATGACAAAGTGTGTGCGCGTCAGTGTATCCGAGGCTGGAGGCCAGATGCTTGGGGCTAGCGTCACCCAACTTTGCACCCTGATTCTTGTGGAATACGTGTCCAACATGGTCGGGTTGGAGTAAGCCTACTGGAAACGAGTGGCACTTGACCTGGTGCCAATTGGAACTCCACGAGAATTCTTCAAATATCATAACAAATGGACTTAGGATTTTTTTCTGTTTATTTATTAGTCTCGGTTAAGATAAAGAGACACAGGGATAAAGATAGAGAGAACAGAAACAGACATACAGAGGTTAAGAGACAGTTAAAGAAAATGGCGCGAGAGAGACATAGAGGTAGAGACATACAGAGACAGGTAGAGAGACAGACAGACACACACAGATGCAGAGAAAGGCAGATACACAGACATGTAGAGATATACGAAGACATACAGGGAGAGACAGATACATACATACATACATACATACATACATACATACATACATACATACATACATACATACATACATACTACATCATTATATAAGGATCTAGGAGTTGATATCACACCAACCCTGTCTCCTGAAGCCCACATCAAAAGAATAACATCTGCGGCGTATGCGAGGCTGGCTAACATCAGAACTGCTTTCAGGAACCTGTGCAAGGAATCACTCACACACACACACACACACACACACACACACACACACACACACACACACACACACACACACACACACACACACACACACACACACACATATATACAGAGACATGCACACATACATACAGACAACGACATACACCAAACCATAGACGCAGGGAGAGTGTCAGCAAGACCGGACCAACCCTGGCACTGCTGGGTATCCCATCTACCAATTATATACAAAACTGAAAAATGTAATTATGTTAAACTGTGTGTTTACTGAATATAATGAAATTGATTCTTAATTATATCATTATCCCCTTAATTATTGTGTTATTTTGGAAACGTATTTTGTTGTATTTTGAAGTATGGAATACTTTTAAGAAGGCTTATTGTGATAATTTGTAAAACACCTTAAGATTTGGCTCAATATTTCTTATTTTTTGTTAAATTTCCAATCTTGTTTTAAATACATTATGGTATATAATATTGATGCCTATCCCAGGTGTGAACCATGGGGCAGAATGAGAGAGCCTTATGCTCTTTTATCACAGCAATACATATATATAGATTTTGCAATCTCAATGACTTGTTTACTAAAGACAATAATGATGAAAATAATTAGAATACATATTATTAATCTGATTACAATGTTTACATAATAAATACTTATATTAAAACAAGCCATTAATCATGTGTAGCGTTTAATGCAGTGGATGTTTTCCCTCACAGGCAACCTTATTAATGGTGAAAGTGTTCTCTTTTGAAATATATATATATATATATATATATATATATATATATATATATATATATATATATATATATATATATATATATATATATATATATATATATATATATATATATATATATTATATATATATATATATACAAAACCCAATCATTAAAGCTTTGAAAAAGCGACGACGTTCATCTGTACAAGTATCAGGTTTAAGCATAGAAAAACACCTCACTCATCAAGGCGGTGAATGAGATGAATAAAACAGATGGGTCATGGGAGGTAGGAAGCCTGGTGGGAAAGGTGGGTGAGAGATGCAAGTAGCTAAAGGGTAAGGGAGAAAGATTGAAGTCTTTTAGGTTCAGAAGATAAGAGCATCTTACAGTAACCCTCAGATCGAGGAGCCAACAAACGCGCCTTCTTGTTGGGAGTGTTGTGTATGAGGGCTGATTCATTGTATGTCGTCAGTGATAAGTAAAAGAATTATGATCAAGTTATGAGATAGTTAGAATCCCTGACATGATTCAATTCAATTTCTTTATTATGCACACCGTACCCATCCTGTTGGCGGTGGTGGAAAGAGTTACAAGAGGCACATAATCGGTTAAAGGAGAATTGTTCGTCAGTCAGGTTATTGTGACGTTCATATTGTTCTTCATGAACCTCTCGAATTAACTATTTATTCTTTGAAGTTTTGTCGTGTAGTGCCTGTTGTTATCTGCTTCTTATCGTTCTTCTTGTATAACTCTTCTCTTGCTGCCAACTAGGTGTCATAAGTAAGAGCGCAGGTGTGTGTAATGTTGGCATGCAGAACATATTGTGCTTCTTTCCTTCTCTCACTTCCTGAAGTTCAACAACTTTGACAATATTTTTCCGAACTTCCCCGCCCGCTGATGTAATAACCTAACCTTTCTACCAAAGTCCCAGGTTGATGTTGTCTTTCTAGATGGTCGTCAACGTGTTTTTTCTGCTTCTATTCTTATCAATTTGTTTTAATCTCCTTAACTACCATTGTCCACCTTACTACTTATCTCCTTTCTGCCTCCATACCTAATAAAATGCACTTTCCTCCTTTTTTTCAGTCCTTGATCTAAATTCTAACGTACTGTATGGCTAACTTTTTTTTCTCATAGTCCTGGTACTCATTCTAGCACCGATCAGATAAGTTTCATTGAACCCTTTTCTTCAGTTGCTAGCAGCTTGCACTGACTCCTTTTAAATCTAACAATGCAACTATCTTCCTTTAGATACAAGGAGTTTTATTGTGGTTTATTGTGGATAAACATTCATCCACCGCCTAAGTAATATTCAGGTGAGTAACTCATAACGGGCCAGCCAAAGTCTTGGAGCCCGTGCTGAAATGTCTCTGCTAAAATGATAGGTATTCAGAAGTCAGTCCTTGCTCAGGTTCTCGTACCTTCACTCCTTTGGTTCCCAATAAACTTGATTACAAATAAGAATTTCAGTCGGAAATTACAGATTCTCAGTAACATTTGTGCTCCCAACTTTGAGCGTGTTGGGCATTTGTGTTATTTGCATCTTTGTTCAATTTCTTTGTTCTTAAGCCTACAAGCCTGGTACAAAACGCCTTATTTCTTCAAGTAGCTTCGTCTCTTGTAAAAATTCTCACTCTTTGTTCTTTTAGTTTACTCTCTCGCTCATTTTTGACCACCATTTTGTCCACAGCTCTGAGACTGGTTAACCTTTCTTAGTACACTCTGAATGCAGTTATATAAACATTCTCCCCTACCTCTTCTCTCTACCCTCATTTTTTATCCTCCTCTCACTTCTATTTGAATTTTGTCTCCTCTATGTCATTTCTCCTATCCTCACGACCTCGTTTCTCTCACTGTTCCCTCTCCGCAGACGCACAAGTACATGGCTCTATCCCGACCGTGTACAGGAGACATCTCTGTCCACGAGGCTAATCATAGCCCGTGCTTCTTGCCAGCTCCTGTGCCAGTTAAGTTACGGGCTCACCATAGCCCGTGCTACTTGGAACTTGTTCCGAGTAGCTGAATCTATAACAACAACAACCCGACCGTGTACACTGGTGTCGTTCCTGCCGTGACAAATCAAATTTTAAGAATCATCCGTGGAAGAGCCGTGTCAGGTCATTCCTCCAGCGCGGCTACATCAGTGGCTGCTCACATTCCTCGGGATGCTTTCATTACCGCAAAAACAAGTTGAATAATTTATGAAGATTCTGTTTGAAAGCTCGTGATTCTTTTGGCATCAATCGTCGCCGAACTTTCATAGATCACGTGGCTGTGGTTCCCTGTCAGAAAACAGAAGGTGACGGACTTATCAGGAATTAGTCGCAAATTTCAGGCGGCGTTATTATAGTTATTATAGTTATGGGTGTTAAGCGTTCCTACCTCGCTCTCCACGCAGTTAAAATTTATTGTTGAACGCCTAGTATGGCGTTGCCCCACCCACCTGCTGTTGCTCCGTGGTGCCCACCCACCTGCTGTTGCTCCGTGGTGCCCCACCCACCTGCTGTTGCTCCGTGGTGCCCCACCCACCTGCTGTTGCCCGTGGTGCCCACCCACCTGCTGTTGGCCCGTGGTGCCCACCCACCTGCTGTTGCTCCGTGGTGCCCCACCCACCTGCTGTTGCCCAGTGGTGCCCACCCACCTGCTGTTGCTCCGTGGTGCCCCACCCACCTGCTGTTGCCCAGTGGTGCCCACCCACCTGCTCGCTGTATTTCGTGGCTCCTCAACCCACCTTCGGTATTGTTCTTCAGGGGCACACCCACCTGCTCCCCTCTTGCCCTTAGAACACTACTTTTTGTTGAAATAGTTTCACGATTCAGTTGTACAGTGATCTTAGATGCGATACTCCTCTGGCGTAGGGATAAGAGACAGACTAAGTGTGCTCCATCCTTTAGGCCAGTGGTTCCTAAACAATTTTTCTCTGAGCCGCAGTTTCGAAATAAAAATTTACTCTGGCTACTCAGAATTCTTTATTGGTAAGAAATATATTAAAAACGAACAAAATAACTCCTTTTACTGCTAGATTCTTATCATAGAACTACTATAAAATGTGATCACGGGACATCCAGAAAATATTATAAGGACTATTCCAATACATGTAAACATGATTCCTGCAGAATGTACTTACAGACGGGCCTTTGATTGATTGATTGACAAAGATTAAGCCACCCAAAAGATGGCACGGGCATGAATAGCCCGTAAATGGAGGCCCTTTGGAGCCATTACCAGTAGCTGATACTGGAGATCTGTGGATGGGATAGGCCTCTTAAATACAGAACCTTAAGTATATAAACTTAAAGGTGTGAACTTACTCTTGTTGGGTAATCCCATTAATATTACGTCTTATGCGAGACAAACACTCTTTATATCGACATACAGACGAGACCTTTCTCTTTCCTGGTCTTCGATATTAATCAGAACGGAAAATGTCTGTTTTCATCATGTCTTGGAGAACATGGATGGTCCTTGTAACTTGCCGCCACACTTGGCATTCTCTCTCGTGGGACCACTGTGGCCCGCAACACCCTATGACAACCACTCCACTCTAGGGAGGTGTTATGTGGTACGTTTCCTTCCTTCTTTCTCCATCTTATGAAGAGCGACGGTCTTGCTTCATGCAGGTCGGCGTTCAACCCCCGACCGTCCAAGTGGTTGGGCGCCATTCCTTCCCCCCGTCCCATCCCAAATCCTTATCCTGACCCCCTCTCCCAAGTGCTATATAGTCGTAATGGCTTGGTGCATTCCCCTGATAGTTCCTTTCCCTTCCCTTCCTTCCTTCCTTATCTTTCCATTTTCCTCCTTGTCTCCCAATTGGCCTTCATTTGCTTTCCATTTTCCTTCATTCTCTTTCCATTTTTCTTCATTCTCTTTTCATTTTCCATCCATTTTTCATCCATTTCTCGCTCTCTGGCTGTGTTTCTCTTTCATTTAAATTCCTATCATTGTTTTAGTGGTCAAGGGAGAGTGCAAATTGGTGTTTGTCTTTCGGAATTTGAGTTGTGGCGTTATTGATACGTCAGTGTTTGATGGTTTATGCGTGCAATACATCAGTGTTTGATGGCTTATGCGTGCAATACGTCAGTGTTTGATGGCTTATACGTGCAATACATCAATGTTTAATGGCTTATGCGTGCAATACGTCAGTGTTTGATGGTTTATGCGTGCAATACATCAGTGTTTGATGGCTTATGCGTGCAATACGTCAGTGTTTGATGGCTTATGCGTGCAATACATCAGTGTTTAATGGCTTATGCGTGCAATACGTCAGTGTTTAATGGCTTATGCGTGCAATACGTCAGTGTTTGATGGCTTATGCGTGCAATACGTCAGTGTTTGATGGCTTATGCGTGCAATACGTCAGTGTTTGATGGCTTATGCGTGCAATACGTCAGTGTTTAATGGCTTATGCGTGCAATACGTCAGTGTTTGATGGCTTATGCGTGCAATACGTCAGTGTTTAATGGCTTATGCGTGCAATACGTCAGTGTTTGATGGCTTATGCGTGCAATACGTCAATGTTTGATGGCTTATGCGTGCAAAAATCGACGTCTTTTGGATTATATTAATAAATGTGATGTACTCACCTAGTTGTGCTTACGGGGGATGAACTTTGGCTCTTTGGTCCCGCCTCTCAACTGTCAATCAACTGGTGAACAGATTCCCTAGGAGTGTGTGTCTGTGTTCACACACACACACACACACACACACACACACACACACACACACACACACACACACACACACACACACACACACACACACACACTGGAAAGGCGGGATCCAAGAGTCAATGCTCGATCCTGCAAGCACAAATAGGTGAGTACAAATAGGTGAAATAGGTGAGTACACACACACACACCCTTCACAAGAACATTAAAAGAAATAATGTGTTGCCTTCTGCGATGAACGTTTCAAAGAAGCTACCAAGCATTTATCACAGCTAGTGCTTTAAACACATTAGATCTAAGACAGTGCTAAGTAAACACAGTCACGTCAGGAATCTAGTGTGTGGAGGGCTTTTACAATACATAAACATTCTTCTGCGCTTGCCAGGTCCAGACAATAGACCTTTAACACCACCATAAAAACCTGTACAGGTTTCTCGCGCACACTCAAAGGAAGCCGTTCAGTTTACAGTGAAGAAAAATCTGTGTTTAGGTAAAATATATATTGCCTATTTCGCTCCAAGTTCTTGAAATTGTTTGCTGTGTATTAAGAAATTATGTGTCATAGATGAAATTCAAATGGGTCAAATTTTCTAAGATTTGTATTTAATATAATGGCATACGAACTGTAGTGGATTAAACATCTGTAGAAGATGAGGTATCCTATACACTGTGTAATAGCTATACTCGTCAGTGTGTTCCACAGGTTTATCGAGTATATTCAAAGTATAATCATCCTCGTGCACATACTCTTTTTGAGGCAGTTTTGCAGTAAACGAAACATGTGAACCTCGACTAAAAAACAGATAGGATTTTTTCCAGTAATCTAGAAATTACGCTTAACATTGTCACCTGCAGAGTCCAGAGTGTAAAACTCCAGAGTTCCTACGACACTCTGGAGTAGTATCTCACCGCAAGAATTAGCGCCCCCCACCCACCCCCATGGGTTAGTACTCAGACAAGCATAGATGTACTCAAGGTGTGACAACGACTTGTCGTCTTGGGGTCACCACGACTTGTCGTCTTGGGGTCACCACGACTTGTCTTGGGGTCACCACGACTCTTGAGTCTTGGTCACACCTCGGGGCCTTACCTGTTGTGATACTGGAAGAGGGCACGTGGGTGTGGCGGTGGGGTTTGTGTAACACACATTTGATATGGTTACCATTCGACACATTTAGACGAACGTTACTTTTATTTTGCAGATGTAAGGAATCGACATATATAGACTCACAATTGATTATGACATAGTGTAAGGACTGTGCAAGCAAGCCC
>WNGS01163731.1:11194709-11202125 GCA_020271785.1 Procambarus virginalis | reverse complement strand
TTAGGTTGAGTTAATTATTATGTTAGGAGATGTAGTATTAGACTGTTTATATGTCCCATGTTGTTGACTGGCCCCAGAAACTAGACCTCTCTTGTTTTACTCTCAAAATATATACGTGTTTGCGAGAAACAAATCTTTATTTACAAAGAAAAAATCAAACTCCGTATGTATGCAAAGCTGGTTAAGAAGAAACTCAGTAAAGTATGCACTAATAACACTGATAAGCTATAATATTTTATTAGATACTGACCTACTCATCCGACGTTTATCTTTATGTCAGCGAACTTACGTAGGTTGTTCATTGTATTCAGATAATGGAAAGAGGTTAGTTTCCGAAAAATAAAATGTTTTGATTTCAATAATATATGAATGTTGTCCAGGGTTATGGAGATGATGTGTGCTTCCATGTATTTTGTGATCTTACTTCTTAGCACTCTTTCAAAGATTTTTATGATGTGTGATGAAGTGCTATAGGTCCGTATTGTTTGCCTCTACCTTATTTCCTCCTTTATGGAGCGGTGCTATCTCTGCTGTTTTAGTATGTCAGAGATAACGCCAGTATATAGGCTCTGTCTCCAACAATGAGAAGAGTCTGCGATAGTGATTTTTTACAGTTCTTGATGAATATAGATTTACAAGAATCAGGCCTAGTGCAGAGTACATAGGCATACCGTCTATGGCTTCTTCAAAATTCACTCGGGATAGGGTGACATCTGATTATCATTTGATATTGGTATCATATCCATGAAAAGCCATTTGGATTTATCTTTAGTGTGTTTAGTGGCTCGCTGAAAACAGAGTCATGCTGATTCCTCAGTATTTCACTCATTTCTTTATCATCAGTGAACGTTCCATCTCCCTTTCACAGAGGCCCGATACTAGATGTGTGTTTTTTATCTTGATTTTGCATAGGAAAAAAATATTTGGGCTTTCTCTCTATTTCATTAATAGCCTTTTGCTCTCTTTGTCTCTCCTGGATTTTGTATGATTCTTGTAGCTTTAATTCAGTCGTTTCTCTTGATCTACCCAACCTTCTTCGTCGTTTTTTAAATAGTGTGTGACTCTGAAGCTGTTCTGTGATTAGTTTTCTTCGCCAATAGAAGGAACAACGTTCTCGTTATAATCTGCATCTCTTCCTCTCTTTTATTTCTTAAGGGTAAGGATAAGTGTAATACATTCTACAGTTAATTATTTTTTTCTTTACCTCGAACAAAGATAACAGAGAAATCCTCTTCCAATTAAATCACGATGCAAGAGCACTAGTCAGAGGGAAGAAGCCCTAAATAAGAAAATAATCAATACAGAATATGTAGTCATTGAAACATGTATAAATGAAAACCTGCTGCCAGTATACAATTATATATATATATATATATATATATATATATATATATATATATATATATATATATATATATATATATATATAGTAAAGGCAGGATTATTTTCCCGACAATACAGATTATGAATTCTGTAAGACTAATGATAAAAAAATACCTCTATAACGGAGACAAAGTTGCTCAGCCCTGGTTATAGTTTATTATAGAATCCGGATAATGGAAATTCACTCATTATATCCGGAAAATGAGACGGCAACAGGTTCTTAAAGTGTCGTCAGTGAAAACCTAATCTGCAACCCTGCCCCTCCCTCCCTCTTTCCCACATCACCCTGTCTTCCTTTCTTCTCAATTCCACCCTATTCCTCTTCCACATTCCACCCTCACCCCTTCCTCTTCCACTCTACCTTGCCCCTTCCTCTTCCACTCTACCTTGCCCCTTCCTCTTCCACACTTCCCCTATTCTCCACTTTCGTCTTAGACTTTCTCCTTGTGTTGCTCTGAGGTAAAGCCATAGTAACTCTCCTCCTGGCGAGAGGTTCACTGGCCACATATTATTATATACGCAGTTACATGTCTTCCTGCCCTGGTCTTGTGCAAAATATTACCCACAACAATATTATCCAAGGTAATGTTATTTCACTGAGCGATAATATCTGTACTGAAAATATCAATCTATTGGTTAAAAGATTATACTTAGTTTTTTCGTCCATTTGGTGATTTACATTTTTTCTAAATGTACTTTTTTTTTACAAAACAAAGATAAGTGGGATTGATAAATGTAAAAATGTTCTTGAGGACAATTTTTGAATTCTTAGCTTTCGGCGCTAGGTTATATACCTGCTCGTGTGTCGTGAGGACTTTTGTGTCAATGTTATGTAAAGACGTGATTCTCTTGTCTCCTTAGGTAAGTGCTGGTGCAGTCGGTCGTTCGTCACTTCAGGTTGTCGGAGGTAAGTCGCATGTGGTCGTGAGAAGGTTTCTGGGGGCATTCACAGGTCGTGTTCGTCAGTGAGCAAGAATTGGGTCATGCTCTCCCGCACTACATCACTAAATGTGGCCAATATATAAGCCTAGTCACGCGCTTCCATTGTTCATGGGTCTGTACCTAGATGCTATAATTCTAGCAACACAGATCAGTGGGTATTTTCCACACCCTCCACCTGTCTCCTCCTCTCCCTACCAGCTTCTCCTCTCACCTCCTTCAATCCCTTTCTCTTCCACCTCTCATCTCTCCCACCTTCTCTCTTCCACCTCCCTCCCTTTCTCTTCCATCTCCCTCCCTCCCTTTCTTTTCCGCCTCCCTCCTTTTCTTTTCCACCTCCCTCCTACCTTTTCCTCCTCCTCTAAGGGTTCGGAGGCGGCCGTGCCTCCAGGGACACGGAGGCGGCCGTGCCTCCATGGACACGGAGGCGGCCGTGCCTCCAGGGACACGGAGGCGGCCGGGCCTCCATGGACACGGAGGCGGCCGTGCCTCCATGGACACGGAGGCGGCCGGGCCTCCAAGGACACGGAGGCGGCCGTGCTTCCAGGGACACGGAGGCGGCCGGGCCTCCAGGGACACGGAGGCGGCCGGGCCTCCAGGGACGCGGAGGCGGCCGTGCCTCCAGGGACACGGAGGCGGCCGTGCCTCCATGGACACGGAGGCGGCCGGGCCTCCATGGACACGGAGGCGGCCGTGCCTCCAGGGACGCGGAGGCGGCCGTGCCTCCAGGGACACGGAGGCGGCCGTGCCTCCAGGGACACGGAGGCGGCCGGGCCTCCAGGGACACGGAGGCGGCCGTGCCTCCAGGGACACGGAGGCGGCCCGCAACTCGACCTGACCGGACAGTTTAAACATTGATGAGCCTCGTGTTGTTAAGGCTCATACAGCGATGATTATGGTAAATGGTAATTGCTTACGAAAATAATAATGTATACAATGATTACCGTCACGGTCAAAATAACCATTATTGTGGGGGTGACTACGAGAAAAATCACACAAAGCTCAGGTATACTATGTCCTACCAGCAGAGACCCCGTTTTGATCTCAAGTGATCATCACGAAGCATTTACATCCTCCACATGAGGTTAAATATGCCGTTACATGTCAGAATCCCTCTGTAGCCGTCCAGCTAATATGTTCGCGAATAATCCGGCTATAAGATGTTGGATGACTTGAAGTATATTCCCTCCAGTCTTGTAGTAGGTCAGCCGAAACCTGTTATATGCATACTTATCCGAACGTTCCTTCAAGCTCGTAATTATTCCTAGTGATACATAGTTATATTGGCTTGGCGCTTTATCCCCATAATTACCGCAGTGTTCGCTCTGAGTCACCGTAGTAAATAGTGTTAAAGTATAATTACAGCGTAGACTTAGACGTATTAAGGTTGGTTGTCGGCTTGGACGGATATTCGGGTTTACATTCGTCATTGATCTTTCTCTTCTACCAAAAGCTTCCAAATGCCACCCTCGTCCCCCACCTTCGTCCAGTCTTACTTCTCGACCAGTCTTACTTCTCGACCAGTCATACTTCTCGACCAGTCTTACTTCTCGACCAGTCATACTTCTCGTCCAGTCTTACTTCTCGTCCAGTCTTACTTCTCGACCAGTCTTACTTCTCGACCAGTCATACTTCTCGACCAGTCTTACTTCTCGACCAGTCATACTTCTCGACCAGTCTTACTTCTTGACCAGTCTTACTTCTTGACCAGTCTTACTTCTCGACCAGTCTTACTTCTCGACCAGTCTTACTTCTCGACCAGTCTTACTTCTCGACCAGTCATACTTCTCGACCAGTCTTACTTCTCGACCAGTCTTACTTGTCGACCAGTCTTACTTCTCGACCAGTCTTACTTCTCGACCAGTCTAACTTCTCGTCTTTTCTACCTTCAGGCTTCGTATATTATTTCCTTCTTTTCTTGCTCATTATCCTGCTGGAGGTCTAACACACTCCCTTCAGACCCCATCTGGCCTCTGTTTACCTCATCTCTCCTCCCATCTTCTCCCTTCGTGCTCAGTCAACACCGGCAGCACGCGACCTCCTGCACAATTTTACGTCCTGCAATATTACACGATTTAAAAGGTATAATTAGCCGCGCAGGCCGCCGCCGGGCCGGGAACAAGAGCCCAAGTGGGCGCACTAAAATTATTCCTTACAAGAGCAGGAGACAGAGAGCATTGTGTATTGTTGTCTCCTTGAGAATAGTGCTGTGATACACGTGCGCCATGAAGACTGCTTGAAGATAACATCAGCACGTCTTTAAGATTTTCCTTTGTTAAGAATGAAGAGGAACAGTTAGTAGACTCCGTCTCGTATCTTCACAAGCCACACTCGGCCACAAAATGTGGTGCGCCAAGAGCTACTCACAGACCGACTTGTCATTAACGAACTTGTCAAGTACCATTTTCGTACACATGTGGTCAAAGGTAAATAGCCAAAACATACAATGTGTTCCCTGGGCTCGATTCACAAAGCAGTTACGCAAGCACTTACGAACCTGTACATCTTTTCTCAATCTTTGCCTGCTTTGTTTACAATCATTAAACAGTTAGTGAGCTCCGAAGCACCCGGAGGCTATTTATAACAATAACAATAGTTCATTGGGAAGTTTTCATGCGTGTAAACTGTTTAATAAATATATCCAAAGCCGGCAAAGATTGCGGAAAGATGTACACGTTCGTAAGTACTTGCGTAACTGCTTCGTGAATCTGGCCCCTGATCCGTAGAATTGTGATCCACTGAAGGAACACCACCTCGTGGTACCTGCTTCATACCTGCTTGATGGGGTTCTGGGAGTTCTGCTCCCCTAGCCCGGCCCGAGGCCAGGCTCGACTTGAGGGCATTGGTGTTGGAAAGTGCGGCAGAGATTGTGCTCTCCAGTAACCCTGTCACTTATGTGAGGAATATGAAGCCTATCTCCTTGCCAGTGTAATAGAGATATGTCCTATCCTTAAGGGATGAGACTTGTGGTATTGCTGGTACACAGCCCTGTCCATTCCGGTTTAACTTTCAGTTACTGGTTTTCAACCAATATTCTAAACTTTAATACTAATATTTATCTCATTATTTTTGTACGAAAATACAGTGCCTACAGTGCCAATGGCCTTGCCTTTAGGCGCCCAATTAATTATTTGATCACCGTGTTGACCGGATTCTGACGCCTACTTCGGACAATAGCAGTGAAAAGGCAAGGTCAAAGAGCAAGCCGCTGGGGGCAGTGATCACAGTGACCAAGGTAAACAGGGTAGATGCTGGTAGTTTAATTCAACGGTCTTGTGGAGGGACGATGGTAGGGTCGTTATCGTCTGGGGTCTTATAGTTGTGGTAGTGTCCGTACCACCTGGTGTGTGTAGGTGGTGGTAAGGTTGGTACCGTCTGGTGTGTAGGTAGTGGTAAGGTTGGTACCGTCTGGTGTGTGTAGGTAGTGTAAGGTTGGTACCGTCTGGTGTGTGTAGGTAGTGGTAAGGTTGGTACCGTCTGGTGTGTGTAGGTAGTGGTAGGGTCGTTATCTACTAGTGGGAGTGGCAAGGGGTAGTTATAACCGGGTGAGAGTAGTATTGGGGTCGTTATAACCAGGTGAGAGTGATTGTACGGTCCTTAGAACAGGATGTGAGGGGTGGTGGTAGGGTCGTTACCACCGGGTGTGAGAGTCGTAGCTGGGTCGTTCACATTGTAATATGATCCTGAATTCTAAGTATAGTTCTTCCGTTTTTTCTGAATTAGCGATTCGTTAATCAGTGACTCAGTCTTGCTAGTTCCTTTGAATCTTGAATATAATTGAAGATCCACTGAAATCCCAATGGCATAATGTACCAATGAAAATCATTTTGAGGCATTGGAGTGACTCGAACCAGCGTTCTGGGGATTTCCAGACACCTGCCTTAACACCTGTTTCTTTCCTCCGCGCCATTCATCATGTTCATATTCCTTCAATACTTTATTTTGTCATTACCTTCTTGTTTGTAACTTCCCGT
Source organism: Procambarus virginalis (assembly GCA_020271785.1). NCBI lineage: Eukaryota > Metazoa > Arthropoda > Malacostraca > Decapoda > Cambaridae > Procambarus > Procambarus virginalis. The sequence goes on along the minus strand of WNGS01163731.1, from coordinate 11,195,829 downwards.
TCTTTGTCTCTTTAATTAGATATTTTACGCATCGAGAAGGTGGATTTTCAAGGTTTTAAAACAGTGTTGTGTTCGGTATATTGATAAACTGTGTATAAATATTTGCATATATATAAATATTTATGTCTAGATTGTTTTGCGCTGCGAGGCTCAAAAGATATAATTTGCACAGCTATATACTTCTATACGACACATTAAATAATGCCTGAGAGAGTTCTACTGAGCGGGAGACTGTTTGTCTCCCGCTCCAAGTAATGTGTTCACATCTAACTGTAAAATCTAGGAGTGGGTACAATTATAGGTTTAGGTGCCTGTCTAGGCGGCAATTGAGTTAGTGAACATGGTAGTGTTCGGGGATGGGTTTAGGGAAATGTGCAGCAGTGTCACGCCGGGAGACGTACACGACGACTCCATAAAGTCCAGATTACCGTGTCATATGTCAGGGGCAGATGTCAAACACAGGCTTCAGTCAAGTATAACAGGTGTCATGTATCGGGGTGCTCTGGAAGGGGGAGAATGGGGTTAAAGGAAGGAGGAATGTTCAGCAATCCGATCCTCTTCTGGTAAGCCCCGTGGGAATTTCTGGCTGCTGGATATTGAATTTGATTCCCTTATTCGCCCTTTGCNGGGGAAAAAAATAGTTAGTAAACAGTTGATTACAGTTGAGAGGCGGGCCGAAAGAGCAAAGCTCAACCCTCGCCAACACAACTAGTGAACACAAGGGGTAACATCGGCAGTAATCTGGTGTACTCATACAAGACATAACTATCACCTATGTGAGGTCGATACTAAACACAAAACCAAAATGGAAAAGAATTTCCCGCAAGATTAGTGCGATAACTAACAGGGTCAAGCTACTAGATTAGTTAAAGGATGAATAAATAAAACTTTAATTATTCAGCCTTAATAATTATGGATAAAAAGTCTGCTTAAAGGGACTAAATCTCCAAACCTTAGAGAATAAACAGAGGGGACATGACCACAACATGCAATATACCCAGGGGGAATAGAGAAGGTAATCAAAGAGGACTTTTTTTTAATTCAGAAAAGTAGGACAAGAAGTTATACGTAGAAGCTAGAAAGGCAAATGTACAGAAGAAATGTTAGGCAGTTTTCGTAT
>WNGS01163731.1:11187209-11189709 GCA_020271785.1 Procambarus virginalis | reverse complement strand
GCCTCCCATTTTAGTTAATAATATGTAGTCTAATATTGTAGTGAATATCTACTAACCAATAATTTATATTGTTGACTACATATAAACCATAAACCCCCAGAATGTGTTAGGAAGCGATTTATGAGGTAAACTTTAACCACTTTACAGGTGAGGTGAACAGGCCCCTTTAACCATCACAGTTTGCTATCGAAATAAATGTAAATTACCGTAAAATATAATTTACTATATAAATTAATGTAACTCTCACAGGTCAATTCCCCAACATGCGTTACATAATGCCAAAAATCGTCGTACTAGAAAATGGAGCGGCTCACGAAAGTGACTTACTGCCCCGTTTTCCTGAGGTAGGTTAGGAGAGGACACGTTACACCGACCGTTTTCTTGACGTGGGAAACCTTAGGAGGACGGACTGAATCTTAACCTAACTCACCCAGAAAGTCTGGCAAGCCGGAAGAACAAGTTGGAAATACGTTGCCTGGTATAAAGGATGAACCATGTTAGAGAAAACTAGTCGCTCGCTTAAAAAGTGTTTCAGAACTTAGCTAAATAATGAACCCTTACCTAACCCGTATTGTGTGAGTATTCATGCAATTTTTCCATTTTTCATGTTTCCGAATGGCACAGCGCCCCACGGGTCTGTATCCAAATGACACGGCGGCTCATGGGTCTGTATCCAATGTATCCAGTCTCTGGTTAGGCACCGGTTGAATATTTCAGACGATACTTAATTACTCCAGGGGAAACAGTGCACTCAGTCCTCTGCTCTCCAAAGTGTGTGAACTGTTGTAACAAAATTACATAGATTATAACGTGTCCTTTACATTGTTTATATTATACAAATTATAGATGTAGAGCTTTAAGCAACTACAACTCCTATGGAGAAAATGTTGACAACATATACGATTCATTTAGATGTTAATATTGTATTTATATAATACAAGGTGCAGTGGATTGTATTTTGCAGACTTTGGCCTGTATGAAATTATAGAGAATTGGTAGATTCTCAATAATTATCACATTTACATAATTTACAACTCAAAAGGTTTGTAATTTGTATAGTTTTTACGAGTAAAAAGATCCCAATGGATTACCAGTATGTCCTCATACAATTCGCCAGACTGTCGCCATCACACCCACAACCACCAGTCCTGTTAGGCGCCAATATGACTTTACAATATGCCAATAGCCTGGTTTTACTTAACATGTGTGTATAGCTAGAACCATAACAGCTGAAAGGATATCACGAGCGTTTCTTCATATTTATGACAAAATGGCAGACCACAAATGCACAAGCTAGCTACAATTAATGAGTTTTTTGCTGTTGCTTTTGTGCCATCAAACATGGAACCGACTCGGTCTGTACTGATAACGTGGACAGTTAACTGTAATCGAACGACAGTTGTTTTAATTGTTAAGAGATCGAGCCCATACAACTATTTTTTCGGTTCCAATTCTTCCAAGGATATGAATACCCACGGTTAAGAAACCCCTGATTTAAGATGAGGTTCAGGGGTGACATGTAACCCCTGGTGTGGCTACAGAGGCTTCCTCTTGCACAATGGGGAGAGGAGGGGGAGAGGTAGGGCGACGGGTAGGAGGGTGTTAGCAGGCGTAGAGACGGAGGAGGACAGGATATAAGATGCGATTGTTACCAGATCACCAACCATTAGTAACAAAGGGTATTTGTTCTTTTTGTAATGCCTTTATACCATGCCTCGAGGATTGTGACTTCTCTTGGGCTCTGCATTGTATGTCCTTCCTTCAGCTGTTTTGTCCTTTCTCTCTCTATTTTGTCCTTCCTCTCCCTATTTTGTCCTTCCTCTCCCTATTTTGTCCTTTCTCTCCCTATTTTGTCCTTTCCCTTTCCCTATTTTGTCCTTTCCCTATTTTGTCCTTTCTCTCCCTATTTTGTCCTTTCTCTCCCTATTTTGTCCTTTCTCTCCCTATTTTGTCCTTTCTCTCCCTATTTTGTCCTTTCTCTCCCTATTTTGTCCTTTCTCTCCCTATTTTGTCCTTTCTCTCCCTATTTTGTCCTTTCTCTCCCTATTTTGTCCTTTCTCTCCCTATTTTGTCCTTTCTCTCCCTATTTTGTCCTTTCCCTATTTTGTCCTCCCTATTTTGTCCTCTCCCAATTTTGTCCTTTCTCTCCCTATTGTCATTCTGTCCTTCATCTAACTATTTTGTTCTTCATCTAGCTGTTCTGATCTTCCCCAACAATTCCCCGCAGATGTGCGTGTCAGCACCCTTGCTCAGGGTGTCTTAACGGAAGTAAGGACGTGGTCATTTCAGGCTGGATTGATTATAGTTTTGCTTAGTTATTTTTATCTTAACAATGGTTTAATTTCAATATCCAGAGCGCCTCTTCTTAGTGACTGTAAACTTACAAACACTTAAGTATGAGCAAAACAGTGCGGCTGCTATTTATGTTGAACAGTGGAGCCTCTTAGCAACTATTTTCTCTATAATTTCTTTGACAACTTTAAAAACTTATCGTGTGGAG
>WNGS01163731.1:11168758-11186209 GCA_020271785.1 Procambarus virginalis | reverse complement strand
TATTCCCAGATTTAAGAGTGATTTGATCGTCAGTAAGGTTGATCCCAGGAGGTTTAAGAAGCAATCTCTAGGTCGAGGAACTGACATAGGTCCTCGACTCGGGATGCCGAAGATTCTGCATCTATTCGACCTCGAATAGGTCTGTTCAATCTCGAGATGCAGAAGAGAATTCCCACTAAAGACACTTGCAAGCAGAACAATTCTTTGGCCTTGTATTTCCGTTCGATTCGCGTGAGTTATGTAACGGGGTGCCGTGTTGTCGGGCTGTAGCTCATGTTACGCCGCCGGTGTACTCCAGTGCTGTTCTCATTCTTCGTTCGCTTTGACGGTGTCCTGGGTTTCTGTCTTTTGGTTGTGTGTGTGTGTGTATACAATATATACTATATATATATATATATATATATATATATATATATATATATATATATATATATATATATATATAATATATATATTTTCTTTTTGGTTTTTTATTTTAATTTAATCTATCGTTGTCCAAATTTATTGAATTAATTTTGTCTCTGTTTGATGTAGTTGATTTGACGAAGTTTTCCGATACTGTTATCTTAAAACTTGTTTATTTTGGCAATTACCTTAATGGGAAGGGATTTGGATTTATGCTTTTTGGCCTATATTTACTTAACTGGGTATTGAGACAGTGAGTGACTATTGTGAGGCTGTAGACTGCAGTATTCCCCGCCTCTCCGTATACTCTTTATCTCTACCCGCTATCAATCTTTTGTGCTGCGATTCCTGCCTCTTTTATCACCCCTCCCTTCCCCCTCCCCCTCTCCCTCCTCCTACGTCATTCACTTCTTTAATTACCTACCCGCTTGGGCCGAGCACAAATGTCTTAAGGCGCGGAGGTTTAACTGGACAACTTTTACGGCCTCAAGAGTCATATAATCGTATTTTTAAACGGACCCAACTTTTATTTCTTAGCGGAATGTCTGCATGTTTGTGTACACTTGCGCGTGGGCGTGCGTCTCGTCTTCCCTTGATGCATAAAGCACTAGGGATTTAGGGGTGAAAGATGGATGAAGGTAATGACTCAGCCTGACAACTGTGGCCACTTCGAAAGCAGTTAACTATTGTTGTGTTAATGAGCAATTCGTCAAAAGATGAAAATAGCAAGAATTGAGTTACAGCGAGATTGTTTGGTTGTTTTAAAAACCGACTCAAAATCTTGTCAGATACGTAGTTGGGTTTAACATTGTCTTAGAGCTAGTGCGCGGTGTGGAGACCAAGAAAAGGGCGTGTCGCAGTCGGGTTATTCTTGGAGAGGGCGTGTCGCAGTCGGGTTATTCTTGGAGAGGGCGTGTCACAGTCGGGTTATTCTTGGAGAGGGCGTGTCGCAGTCGGGTTATTCTTGGAGAGGGCGTGTCACAGTCGGGTTATTCTTGGAGAGGGCGTGTCGCAGTCGGGTTATTCTTGAAGAGGGCGTGTCGCAGTCGGGTGATTCTTGGAGAGGGCGTGTCGCAGTCGGGTTATTCTTGAAGAGGGCGTGTCGCAGTCGGGTGATTCTTGGAGAGGGCGTGTCGCAGTCGGGTGATTCTTGGAGAGGGCGTGTCATAGTCGGATTATTCTTGAAGAGGGCTTGTCGCAGTCGGGTGATTCTTGGAGAGGGTGTGTCGCAGTCGGGTGATTCTTGGAGAGGGCGTGTCATAGTCGGATTATTCTTGAAGAGGGCGTGTCGCAGTCGGGTGATTCTTGGAGAGGGCGTGTCGCAGTTGGGTTATTCTTGAAGAGGGCGTGTCGCAGTCGGGTGATTCTTGGAGAGGGCGGGTCGCAGTCGGGTGATTCTTGGAGAGGGCGTGTCGCAGTCGGGTGATTTATAAATTTCATGATGGTGAATCATGCAATTTTTGGAGGAATTGAGAGGCGACATTGTCACTCGCTTTGTTATTGTCTGGCATATATAAACAATATTTTCAACTTGAATTTGTGCTCACTGGCGTTTATTAATTTGTTACGCCGTGAACTCTATGAAATCCGGAACCACTATATCAGGCGGAAACCCAGGCGGAGGCGGTCGCCCCCGAGCAGAGGACATGAGGACGAAGGTAGAGGCTAGAGAGGCGGCAAGATCGCCGCCGACGAAACAGGAGACACCGAAGACGAGGGCGGAGACTGGAGAGGCGGCAATACCGCCGTCGACGAAACAGGAAGCTCGGACGAAGAGGGTGGCGGCAACTGACAGGCGGTAACGCCGCCACCGGCGAGGCATGAGACATCGAAGTAGAAGGCGGAGACTGGAGTGACGGCAAGACCGCCACCGACGAAACAGGGGGCGGGGGCACGGTACCCGCCGGACGAACAGCCTTCTTCAGGACCACTACCAATCCACTATTGTCACCAGCATCGACGGCATGGGGAACCACCCCCCACGATGATCAGGAACAATTGGACACGGGCGAGGCACCCAAAGCAGGAACCAAGGGCCCTGCATTGGCCCCCACCCCAACAACAGGGTCCACACCCCACACCAGGGTCCAAGCCACCTGCCGGAGCCACATCAGCACCCTGCATATCAACCTCGCACTCCACAGAGGAAGAGCCCTCGGAGTCCTCATCAACACATTCCGCAGCCCACTCACGAGGAGGCGACACACTCCTGTCCGTCCGAGAATGCTTGGAGACAGGTCGTTGGTCGTCGGAGCCGTCGCCTCTAGCAGGAGGCACCCAAGAAGAGCCGTCGGCAGCCTGCCCCACGGCGGGGCAATCACGACCCCGCAGGACATCATCCTCGACGACATGGGGCACGAGGCCACAGTCCACAGAGAACACTGGAACAGGAAACAGGGCAGTTGGAGCCGGCGGAAGGAAAGGGGTCAGCACAGGCGAGGGAGCTTGCGGAGATGCACGCTCCTGCAGAGAAGAATCTGGAAGAGGCGAGGAAGCCTGCTGAAGCGAAGAGGCCGACTGTGGGGGCGGGACCCCACACACCACCAACCCGTTATGCACACAACCACCCGTACTCACGGGCACACAAGCCGAGGAACCTGGTAACACTACTGAGTCATCAGATGGTGGGGAAGCCTCTCCACCCATACCATCACAAGGCGATAGGTCATGCGCCGCCAACGGGGAAAAATCCTCCTCCCTAAACAAGTTCACAGGTGCAGCTACTACTCCAGTATAGGCCGCCGCTTGGTGCCCCTCAAGGCCACAACGAAAACATATCCTGGGCTGCCGTGCATAAAAGGCACGCAAGGTGTAGTCCATCAACGTAACAGTAGACGGAACAGGCGACTTGAGACGCAGGGCGAGGGTCCGGGTAACACACGAGACTCCTCGCCACCTGCTGGAAGAGACGTTATTTAACCGTAGGGAAACCACGGTCCCAAAGTTCCCAAAATAACGCCGATGCAAGTCTTCAGCAAATTCAAACGGGACCCCATGCAGCGCCACATACGTGAGGGCGCAACAGCGGTCCCAGACAGTGACGGTACCACCGTCACCTGGGAGAATAAACAAACGCCCATCATACCAGGCCACGAAGTCACGATAGACAGCCGGAGAGTGGAACTTGACAAGTACTCGGTGGGTGGTAAAGAGCAGCTGTATACCAAATACATCAGACACTACAACGCGGAGCATATCCAACAGAAAGACTTCCACTGCAAGATTTGTCGCCGACGCAAAACAGCCGGAGGGATGCGCCCCCGGGCTGACAATGCACCGGACACGACAAAAGTCGGGGCAGCACCGAGAGAGGCGCTCACCACACACCCTCACGCAGCGACCTCTGGTGATTGACCAGAATTTTATTTGTTCACGTTTGTTTCTTTGCAGCAACATCCGGCTCTTTCTGTGCACCTTGTCCACAGGCGTTTGTGGACAAATGACTCGGCTTCTAATGGATCATCACGTTGGCTGGCGTCTGGAAAGATGATGATACCAGGGTTTATACAGGTGCCTTAATGGAGACAGGATAGGGTGTTCATATGTATTTACTATTTGTGTCTGCAGAATCAAGCTATTAACTCTTGGGCCCCGCCATTCTAACCAATCTAATTTTCCTCTATTATATCTACAGTAGTAGATATAATAGAGGACCTACGACCTTACCCCCAGGGCGCATGCCTACGAATTCCCCGCCCCCAGATCGTAGGCAGTGCTCGCAACCTTGCCTCTGCTTGCGGTGGTATTCGGCGTCCTAATGAGTTCGCTCACAACATATATAAGCGCGTTTAAGTCGTGAAGTCTGGACATATTCATCGTTCTGAAGCTTAAATTTCTTCATAATTACTGTTTTTTTTCAGATTCTACACACTGGTCATTATCAAAGAATTTTAATGGAACACCCAGCTAGTGGGCTAGGAATGACTTCCCTATCTGGTAGTTACAACAGTACTGTTTCTCGTGCTCTTATGAAGTGTTATTATTTATGTTAATAACCTGCAGTTTTATTCATGAATATTACTAATATTACAGCAATCATACCCCAGTCTCTGATCTGCATATCTGTTGCAAGATTTATATGAAATACAGATGAGAACCTGCGAAAATCCTGCTGATAAGAGAAAATATGTTAAATTGTATGTGATGAGTGTCAGTGACTGGTGTGTTAAATCTTAACATTAAATATCACAGCAAGAAAATTATATCAGCCTGTCCTCTACAGTTGCCACAACGGGCAGAAAATGATGTACTAAAACAATCAAACCCAACCCAACCCATCCTTTTCCAGCCTGTCCTCATAAGGTTTCCCAACGTCAAGACACTCTCGTACTAAAGCGTCGTACTGTCGTACTCTTAACCTACCAGAGGACCGAAGGATTAGTTGTGGACATCAGAATATGAAACGTTCATGGTGGCAGCGGCGTGGAATGTGTCTTAATTTCCCGCACCAATACACACATTTTTCCGACAAGATCTTAATATAGTTTCGTCGGTAGTCTAACACAATATAATGTGGAATGAAATCTTGTAGACACGTCAAGCTTGAACATTTTGGGTATCGTCCAGTGACAAATGTTCCCTCGGCGACTGGCTATGCAAGACTGAGACAGCTTTGGAGGGGGGGGGGGCAACAGCAGTGTGCTCCAGGCATCCTAACTGTCTTTTCCTGAAGACTACTGCTCAGTCGAATGGGGCCTTCGGCCTCACACACGTGGGGACCACGGTTCGAGTCCCCTAAAGCCCATGTGAATGGAATTTCTTTTCCTGTTGTTGTTGTTGTTGTTAAAGATTCGCTATCTGGAACAAGAAGTTCCAAGTAGCACGGGCTATGGTGAGCCCGTAATGCACTTCTTCTTTTCCTGATTTCACTGAACTTCTCCAAACGTAAGTTTACTACCAGGGCACTCAAGGCCCTGGTAGTAAATTTTGAGTTTGCCTTCGTCAACTCTTCAACTTAAATGATTGACTTTAATATTAGGTATTTTTCATGACGGATTTAGTTTTATGGCGAATGAAACAAAAAAAAATCATTTTGCTGTTAATAAGACACCAAATAATTATTAGGGAAACCAATTATATATTTCACGTCTCTTTTAATTGTCATAAATTATATTTATCTACCATGCACCGGTGTAAGAATTAGAAACTCCCTAACTTTAAATAATTCACAAAAGTTAGTAAGATGCTCTGACCTCTTGCCAGCTCTGGTCTTTCTTTTTTTTAGCAGGCTGTCAAATGGCATTTTTTTTTTTGCAGGGATATAACTGCGCGTGCCCAAATGGCATCATGATGCCATCTATTGTAACGTGTAACAATAGCTCGCGGTATTAGACACTACACACAGAATACCAAGAGTGCAAGCTAAGATGAACAAGGCCAGCTTTTTGGATGGCTAGTAGCCGGGGAATAAAGTGCTAAGGCTAACCCTCTGGTAGACATTGTTAGGTAATCAGATCAGTCAACACCACTGGCAGTGTCTCCCAGCACCTGTAGTTTACCTATAATTAGTTTGCTACTCTGCATAGGCGGTTGGGAGCCAGACTTGTTTGGTGATATCTTGATATATAAGGCTGTAGCCGATTGATTGACTGATGATTAAACCACCCAAGAGGTGGCACGGGCATGACTAGCCCGTAAGTGGTAAATTTTTTGGAGAGAATGTGATCTTTGGTCGTGAAAAATTGACAGTGATGAGGCTGTAGCCGATTGATTGATGAAGATTAAGCCACCAAAAAGGTGGCACGGGCATGAATAGCCCGTAAGTGGTGGCCCTTTTGAGCTATTACCAGTATCAAGAGCTGATATTGGAGATCTGTGGAGGTGCGACTGCACCCTGCGTGACGGGAGATGTCTCCCATCTCGGCTGTAGCCTGTAGTGGCTTGCATTTATGGGCTCTTCATGCCCGTGCCACCTCTTAAGTCGCTTAATCTTCATCAACCAGTGGCTTGAAGGCTAACATATCCCAAACAATCCGCCCGACCCGGCTCTTCTTGCAGGAACCTGTCCGATTGCGTCTTGAAATGTTCAGTGTTCTCTAACTGTACCAATGGCGCTCCCGCTTTTTACTGCGTCTCTTAAACATTTTCTACCATATATTTGGCTGCAGTAAATTGTTTTGAGTCACCTTGCAGTATCTAACATGTATTTGTATGCCATTTCTTTCTCGTCTCCTTTGCAAAGACGAGAAAGAATTTTTAATTCATATTCAAAAATTCTTTTAGAAAATTCATTTATATTTTGAATGCTTTGAGAATTGTTCACCCAACCACTACCTCCACCACCACAACCTTCCTTCATGACCACCGCTGCCTTCACGTCGAACCCCACCACCTACACCCACCACTCACCACCCATCACCTCCACCCACCACCCATCACCTCCACCCACTTCCCATCACCTCCACCCACTACCCATCACCTGCACCCACCACTCATCACCTCCACCCACCACCCACCTCATCAAAGCACAAGTGTAGTAGGCATAAAGAGCTAGAGGTCACTTGCCCGTAGTAACTGAGTGTAGGATCTCATGGGTAAGTATCACCCATGGGATGGGTGGGTGCAATTATAGTAATGGAATGAGTACGGTGTACTCATCCCATTACTGTAATAGTTCTACATCATGTGTTTTTATGCCCTTTTTTTTTGTTGCCTCCTAAGATACGGCCGTTGATACCTCTGGATCGGTTACCATCAAATGATATCAATGATTTATAGTTCTTGTTGTGTAATATATTGTTTTCCTTCGTTTCAATTTGCTGGTTACTGCTGAGTGTGTGTTTGAATGTTTGTGCTTATATTTTATTTTATTACCCCCATGTTTTCTTGCGGTTTTCAGTTGCCAGGTGCTATGTCAGAGTTGTTGCCCTCTGCCTCAACACCCAAAGTTTGCCGAGCCGTTATCTACTGTACATGTACGCTGTATGAGTGTAAAAAAAAAAACATGGTATACCGAGGCATCACACCGAAGGTTGTATAACATGGAGCTCTCTACTTTGTATACATATAATCATTATTACGTATTCTTCCCCGTGAATATAAACAAAGGACTCTAATGGAGGCAATGCAGTCTCAAACGTGTACGCACAATCTGCATATGGAAATCGTGCGAGGTTGCGGGTGCGTGCAAGGAATATAGTGCAGGGTGCGTGTGCGTCCCTTCATTATAGCGTTGGGTTTATGCCTCCGGTGACTGCAGGTGGTCAATGGCAACGTGTTTAAGGTTTAGTGCCTCCTCTTGGGGGGTCCTTGGCGCGCGTCCCTGGATTTTGAGGGTCTTTGGGTCCCTGGGGGGTCTTTACTGCCCATTTAGGATATTGGAAAGTCCTACAGGAGTCTTACAGACTTACTGCTTTGTCTTAAAAGTCCTTGGGGTGTCCTCCAGGCTCTGGGGCTTCATGGGGGTATCGTACTGTATCTGGTCGCCGGCAGAGAACGCAACAGTAAATAAGAAAAGGATCTAATAAATAAGTATGGTAATATTAAACCAAATAAATTATAGTGCAAAGAAGAAAGTTATTGCAAAAAAAATTGCTAGTGTGCAAAANTAGATTCATAGGAGTCGCATATAAGCTGGTTCTGTCAGAGGAGTAGCGGCACTAGGGCCGACCCTGACCAGGCTATGACAGACCCCTGCCACCAGTGTGTCATCAAAAATGTTTGCGAGTCTACCTCCAGACGTCTGGCCTCCAATCTCACACACACACACACACCACACACACACACACACACACACACACACACACACACACACACACACACACACACACACATTGTCTTATACAGATACAGAAAGATTCATTTTAATTGCTGAATTTTACGATAAATGACGGTGATTTATTGTACTGCACCAGCAAAGCTGCATAGCAATGCGAAGATGCAATACAGAGCACCAAAATACAACTTCACAACGTTGCAGCCAAGTGATAACAGACTCTAGCAACATTGTTCTTATAATGCAATGTCACCATGGTAAAGTGTGGGTATCGCACGCCTCGGTATTGTTTATGGTGGCCGCAGCACGAGTGATAGTGCACGCGTGTGTTGCATAGTCCGCACGTGTATTGCATTCAAGTGATTTCTCACTTAATTGCCGCAGCGGAGGGTTAGTGTAAGTGCTGACGTGATCTGCATCGCTATAGTTCCCGATCGAGTAGCACCTTCAGTTAGTTTATTCATGTCAATTAGTGAAGGAAAAATATATAACAAAATATTAACTCTTGCGGAGCAGCGCTCGACCGTGAAGTTAAGACTAAAAATAATCATCCACCGTTAATATCTATCAGTCGGTTCTGCTTGGTTCAATTGGTAATATTAATTTAAATGGTCTGTGTGTATGACTTTGTACGTTTAGCGTCAAACATTACAGCCCATCTTGGTCTCCCAATAGCTTGTTGCATATGTATTTAAGTGTAGCGTCTCATCAGCTTTACACCATCTAAGATTTGAATAATGTTATTTCCTATGTAAGGTCGCTTCCATAAATTTGGAACAGAATGGATCAAAATCTTGACCCCTGTGGCACCCCCTGTATTCGACCTCCCGTCACAAGGATTTATCATCGCCATTGCCCTCTGTTTCCTACAGAGGGAGAGTACCCTCACCCACCTGAGTACTCTTAAACGATGTAGAGGAGGGATGGAGAAGGAGAGCACACGGAAAATGAAAATAAGAACATCACATTTGTGAGAGGGGTCTGGGGCCAGATTCACGAAGCAGTTACGCAAGCACTTACGAACCTGCACATCTTTTCTCAATCTTTGGCGGCTTTGTTTACAATTATTAAAGAGCTAATGAGCTCCGAAGCACCAGGAGGCTGTTTATAACAATAACAACAGTTGATTGGAAGTTTTCATGCTTGTAAACTGTTTAATAAGTGTAACTAAAACCGTCAAAGATTAAGGAAAGATGTACACGTTCGTAAGTGCTTGCGTAACTGCTTCGTGAATCTGGCCCAAGACCCTTGTACCCACCCTTCCCCTCTTCTCACAATGGTACTTCCATGGATACCGAGGCCAACTGGTCTGCAGTCAAAATTACCAGAGAAAATAGCTTTAATTTCGTGTGTAATAAAATCGCCTCGGTCTGAATACAAAACTAATTGTTTTTTATGTACAGTAATGATACGATCGTAAAGCCTGAACAGGAATGGAGATTTTATGTTAATGGCATTTTTTACATGTTCATTTAGGATCAGGCCGAGTGGATTTTGAGAAGGTAAGGAAATATAAAGAATCTCAACATTCGTAGAACAAGTGCAACGTGCGTATTAAAACATACGTAGAAAAGGAAATATATATATATATATATATATATATATATATATATATATATATATATATATATATATAATGTATTTTTGCATCATAAAATATTCATTGTAAGTAGAATAACAGGGATCCCTCGTGGGATTATCGTGGTGAGATCAATTACGACGTTTAACAGGTCGGAAAACTGTGCAACTGTAACAATAATGTGAACAATAACAATAAGGGCCACAGCTGCAACCAGTCTGGTCAGTGGCAACATTGACCTCAATGAAGAGTTCAGTGGCGGGGGGGGGGATAAATCGTAGCAAAACACCAAGTCAATGATCAGTCTTACAATCAGATGCGCTGCCCCTTTTACAACCACACGCACACACACACACACACACACACACACACACACACACACACACACACACACACACACACACACACACACACACACACACACATAGGCGGGACTAAAGAGTTAAATTTCAACCCCCGCAAGCACAACTAGGTGAGTACACGCGCGCGCTGAAATACTAGGGAAATAGGATAGGCGTGATGGCTTTAAACAACCAACGGCTAGAAAGGCGGGGGCCAAGAGCTAGTGCTCGATCCTGCTGGCACAGATAGGTGAGTATAAACACACTCGCGCTACACCTACCACGGTTAGCTAAATGCTCAATGTATAAAAGTATTTGCTTTGATCTGAATTTCACGTGTAATAAGCAAGTCTTGTTTTTCTTAAATTACCATTTTTGTTTTTTGCCACCTTGGGTTTCATGGGTTTTGTTTTACTTCATTACCTTGTTTTTCTAATAAACCGTCAGTTTTATTCGTGGAGGAAGATCTGAACCTTAAAATATTTCTTTAATTCTTTTTCTTTGCGTGTTAAGTTTTTTTTTTTTTTTTTTACTAGTTTTCCGTCTCTTCTTGTTCACTGTCTAGAACCACTTCAGCAGGACACACGAGGGCTCAGAATTATGCAAAATGTATATATATATATGTTGGCATTAATATATTTATAATAAAACCCGTATCTACTCAAACTTGTATATTTTTTTTTATATTATTTTTTTGCATACTCTCCCTTGGTCTTCCCATGTTCGTAAAGCTCCTCCTCACTCTCCCTCACCCCCTCCCCCACACACACACTCACCCCTCCCCCACACACCCTCACCCCCTCCCCCACACTCACCCTCCCCCCCTCCCCCACACACACTCTCACCCCCTCCCCCACACTCACCCTCCCCCACACTCACATTCACCCTCACTCCCTCCCCCACACCGTCACGACTCCACGCCACCAATGCCTGAAATCGGTTGCCAGCATAGCTCTCATGATGGAGTGAGACACAACGGCTCTCCATTGAATAATTCCAGACATGATTGATCGTTGAGAGAGCAACAGGGGTGAGGGTGCACGCGCGCTTGTTTGCGAGGAAGGACAAGGGAAGAATTGGCAGTTATTGCTAACAGTTTTCAAGATGACTTAACAAACCCCAACTTTAGATTTGTTGTTCGTGTAACCTTGGACGATCTATAAGAACTGATCAGGGTTTACGTTTTCTATGGTGTTGAGGAGCTAAGAGTTGATCTACCAGAACATGCCATGTGTGAAGAACATAAGTGGTATGGGGGTATTCTCTCGTTTATGCTATGCTATAGTACCGATGTCAGCTAGGGTTCTTAAGTCTTCATCAATGTCTTCTCCTCTGTGTGTGTGTGTTTAAATTTTTTCTTTGGATACTTTCAACACGTTACGATTCCCTTCAGCAGGGCGTTGACTTGCTTCCCTTGTAACATCGTGACTATGAATCTCTTGCTGTACATCCCTGCACTGGTTACCCTCGGCGCTGCGCCCCCACACCCGCCAGAGCCAGGCGCTATATTGATTACACCTCACGGGTCCTGATTCCACCTAGCCCCACCCATACCTGGAGGCAACACCTCTGCCCTATCCTACTGACCACACCCCTAGATGTGGTCAGACACTCCCATCCACAACCCTGAAGTCCTACTCCACACCCCAACCCTTAGCCTCGAAGTCCTATTCCATCTTGAGGTTATCTTGAGATGATTTCGGGGCTTTTAGTGTCCCCGCGGCCCGGTCCTCGACCAGGCCTCCACCCCCAGGAAGCAGCCCGTGACAGCTGACTAACACCCAGGTACCTATTTTACTGCTAGGTAACAGGGGCATAGGGTGAAAGAAACTCTGCCCATTGTTTCTCGCCGGTGCCTGGGATCGAACCCAGGACCACAGGATCACAAGTCCAGCGTGCTCTCCGCTCGGCCTCCATACTCCCACCTTTAATACCTTGCTCATACTACCGATAAAATATATGAAAAACCTTGAAAAGAATGCAAGAGCCTCTTAGGCTAAGAATGTTAAGCCTCCAAAAAACAGTGTAATATCTTCAACTTTTCTTCACCTGTAACCTACCCCCCCCCCCCCGTCCTCCGTCCCGCCAAACAAAAAAAATACACTAGATGGGACACCCGGCGGTTCCCGGGTCGGCTTCAAAACGTTGCGCCATGTAAGTGTCTGAAGTCCCCAGAGTGCAAATCTGTCGAGAACATTAATTTTTTGCACATCAAATTCTAAATTACGTAACTTAGATTTGAAAATAAAATTTTCAAATTAAAATTCCAAGATTGTATATAAACAAGGCATAGAAATAGCTATTATTTGAAAGTGACACTAAATTCCGAAGTCGTCGTGTTGTTTGCAATCCCTAATCATTATAATGTTTTGTTATGCAAAACAAAATACTGATTATACGAGTGCAACACTGCCTCGTGCAATGCAAGTTTATCATAATTGCAAATTATGATAAACTTACATTGCACGAGGCTGTCTTTGCTACACTTACCTCCATGCGATAATGAAGCAACTACTGTCGTCACGGAGGAAGTGTTAATGGCCACGTAGTTGAAACGCCGAATCGAAAAACTAATTAATATTATATTATTAATATAATTGATAACGTTTAACAGAGTGGCGAGCATCCACAGATCATATACAACATAGTTCGTTGGCGAGAGGATGGGGCCTGTGATTTAAAATATTAGATTTGAGAGTTCTCAGAACCAATCGCAATCTTAACGTTAATTCTTTCCTCCGATTTGTTGGTTCAACTTGACAATTACTGTAGACTCCAGAAACACATGAGGATGGTATTAAATGTAATCCATTAAACCCATTATAAATAATAATATCTGAACTATGCAGGAAATGGAAACATTGCAACATTACGCATTTGACTTGACAAGAAGTAGATGATAAAATACATCAATACATATACCTATACACATACCAGAAGGACAGGTGCAAGCACGGAGCAGTTTAAAATAAAAAGCTGGAAGGTTTGGAAGAAGCGCCGGAAGGTTTGGAAGGAGCGCTGGAAGGTTTGGAAGGAGCGCTGGAAGGTTTGGAAAGAGCCCTGGAAGGTTTGGAAGAAGCTCTGGAAGGTTTGGAAGGAGCGCGGAAGGTTTGGAAGGAGCGCTGGAAGGTTGGAAGGAGCGCCGGAGGTTGGGAAGGAGCGCTGGAAGTTTGGAAGGAGCGCCGGAAGGTTTGGAAGGTTTGAAGAAGCTCTGGAAGGTTGGAAGGAGCGCTGGAAGGTTTGGAAGGAGCGCTGGAAGGTTTGGAAGGAGCGCCGGAAGGTTGGAAAGAGCCCTGGAAGGTTGGAAGGAGCGCTGGAAGGTTGGAAGAAGCGCTGGAAGGTTTGGAAGGAGCGCTGGAAGGTTTGGAAGGAGCGCTGGAAGGTTTGGAAGGAGCGCCGGAAGGTTTGGAAGGAGCGCTGGAAGGTTTGGAAGGAGCACTGGAAGGTGTGGAAGGAGCGCTGGAAGGTTTGGAAGAAGCGCTGGAGGTTTGGAAGAGATGCTGGAGGTGCTGACATCCGTCCAGTAAGAACAATGAAGCTTCTTCAGAGGGAGGGGGGGGGGGGCTCTTACGCCCGCGCAAAACAAGCTTGTGAAAGTGTCGACTTGGAGCAGTAAATATTCATCCCGTGATTAAGCCGCAAGACAAGGTTGAATAAGGCAGTTTCCTTGGAGTAAACGTGGGTGTGAGGGGCGGGGGAAGGAGGCGGTTATCACGTGTAGCCCCCTGTTGTTCAGCTTTCAGGGATTAGCTCGTTTAAGGGCACTCTGGCGCTGCTGCTGCTGCTTTAAAAATTTAGTATCTCGGATTACCGAGTTCAATTTCTCGGGGCTCAATAACTTTGGGTTGGGGTTGCGTTCTTGAAACTCAGTCATATCTTTCATCGTAACTCCGTTCTTAGACAGGTTAAATTCATATCATAAAATTGCCGACTTACTTGAACGGCGATCCACGAGGCCTTTTAAGGAATATCAGCTTACATTATGGTTCATTAGCTCTGACGTAAGGATTCATAGCTTAGTTCATGGTTCAGTAGAGGTGATCGCGGCATACCCGAAACCTTACGCTCGGGAACTGAGAGTCATTGCATACTTATATCCTAGTTTATATGTATCCTGCGTGTTATCTGGTGATCCTCGCAGTGCCCGAATGGCTATTAGAACGGGACAGGTGTTCCTGTCTGTAGGACAGATTGGGCTGTAAACATGTGCCCGCGACAGGAATGTGGATATATGAAGAGGGTGTCAAGTTGTCCCTGATAATTTATTCTTTTGACCCTTCCCTGTTTGTCTTCCCCTCATACCAATTTCCTCACTAACTTCCCTATACTGCCTCCCTATATATGTCAAGCTGTATTATAACGTTTGTGCCTTATCCCCTATATAAACCCCTTTGCTATTTTCAAAACTTCATCACCTCTATCCCTATTACAACCCATTTTCTAGCCTTTGTGTATCCTTGGGTTCCTGTCCACCTTAGTATCGTGAGTAGTGTACCCCCCCCACCCCCCCCCCGTGTATCCATATTCCGGTGAATCCATGCTCTTCATCCTAGTATCCTCTGTTTTTGTGATTTTTATTGCAGTTTTTTGTGTTCTGTATATTTTTACGTTCATAGTCTTAAGAAAAGATCTTAAAACAGTATTGCGAGTGATTGCTTTTTGTGTTAGGCGAGGATTCGCCTTCGTCCCCTCTGTAAACAATATATGTAATTTATGCAAGCCCGATTTGCCTAATAGGCCGAAGTGATTTTCTTTATTTTCCAGAAAAGTTTTCTTATTGTTTATTTGATTTATTTTTATTATATTATATAATAACACAAATACTGATTACTAAGTTAACTAAATGTTGTTTTTCTTGTTCGCAGGTAAGTTCCTGGTGGAAGCTGGCGATTGAACTTGTGGGCGAGTATTTTAATTTTATTTCTCTCGCTCAATCTCAAAACACATTGCTCTATCCATTTTCTTCCACCTCTATCCCTGTTCATCAACCACCCCCTTGGAAAGCTATGCAGGTTCATTGGCCACAGAGGTCATGAGGGCGGGGACGGGATGGGGGGGGGGGGATTGAGAGAGAGGAAAAAAGCCACCTTTTACTTTGTCTTAGCTGTACTGGTTCCTGGGCCTGACCTCCAGCCAAGCCGCCAGCCTGCCATCCAGGCAGACAGCCAGATATTTAGCCGTTAGTTAGTCTGATAACTAGCCAGTCACACAGTAACATATAGCTCTGATCTTCCATCACTGAAATGGCAAATTTCCAATGATTCTCAGACACTAACAAACTTAACAGCTTTTGGCTCTGCAATAAATATCTTGATCTGCATTCGTAGTCTGCTCCAGCTGGACGTCAACGTAATATGTATATATATATATATATATATATATAGATATATATATATAGATATATATATATATATCTATATATATAGATATATATATATTAGATATATAGATATATATATATATATAATATATATATATATAATACTATATATATATATATAATATTATATCTATAATATATAACTATAATAATATATATATATATATATATATATATATTATATATATATTCTGGTAGCAGTCTTTCTGCAAGATATATTGTTGTTGAATATGACCGAAAGAGTAAGATTAATGATTCTAACACGAATCTTTTCAATATTTCTTATGTTTTTCTTCACTGTCGAGGATGTTGAAAAATGTACTCTCGAAAGGTCATTTTCACGCTTTTATTTTTGGTCTGACACCTAGGGATGCATTTAGCATGGTCACTCCTTACATTCTCATGACTAATTTACCATGCTTTTGCCCAGGCTTATATTTTCTTTTGAGTGAGGTGGTACAGAACAAGTTAATGAAACAAGTGTATGAATGGTATAACATAGGGGATATTGATAGAATTACATGCATCAACATAAGCAGCTTATGTTCCTATCTACTTGTGTTTCTAAGGTAGGGTCATTGATCTTGTCTCTGCATTGGCTCAGGTCTTGAAGTGGGTAGGATGTAATTATGTGTGTTAACTGATTGTTGATTGCTGGTCTAGACTTTATAATGTGTAACGCCTCGCTGATGTCTAGTCTTCTGTTGTCATTATACCTGTCGATAATTCCAGTGTTGTTAGTTAAGATGTCTCTGATGATGGTCTGGTGTGTGAGGAGATTATATGCTCCTTGAGGAAGCCCTGTTGCTTGTGTATTCTTAATCGCCTATTGAGACGTTGTGGTCTTGCCTATATACGGAGATCTTTGGGGCTGACAGCCCCCAAGTAGCATGTGAAGGCATAGACGACGTTGGTCTGTCTTTAGGCATTCTGTTTGGTGTCTGGAGAGTTCTTCATAAGTAGGTTGGCAGTCTTCTTGTTTTTGTAATGTATTGTTAATCGTATCTTCTGGTTGGTGTCTGTGGGGATAACGTTCCTATCATAATAATCATTCAGGACTCTTTTCCTCCATTTTCTAAGCCATAGAAAAGAAGGTTCTGTAAAACAGTCTTGATAGGGGCTACGTGTGTTGTGCTGGTTGCTCCTTCATGAGTTGCATGTCGTGTCACCTTCTTTTAATGACATCTTCAACATAACCGTTCGAGAAGCCATTATTTACTAGGATCTGCCTTACTCGACATAGTTTTTCGTCGACCTGCTTCCAACCAGAGCTGTGAGTGAGAGTGAGAGCTCAGTTGACGTAACGTTGACAACACTGCTTGTACCGGTCCAGGCAATCACTGTTAGCATTCAGGCACATTCCTAGGTTCGTTTCTTTTGTATAGACGCAGTATGAAAACTTTCATTGCTTTCCGCGACTGTTACATCTAGAAAGGGCAGCTTCCATCACTCTCCATCTCGTAAGTGAAACGTAACACCGAACTCTGCCCAAATGTCTCCTTCAACTACTGCAAACTCCCGACATCAGGTACCTGCATAAATATGTCATCATATTTGCAGTATATGGCAAGTTTTAAGTCTATATCAACTAGGACCGTCCACTCTGTGGAACGCATGTAAAAAACGCAAACGGACGCCTAGAGGAGATTCATGGCGACCCCCATCCACTTGTTTATTCGGTGTCCATCGGGGCTCAGGAAGGGTGCCTCTTTAGTGCAGGCTTCGAGTAATTTCTTAGTATGCTCTCTGGTATGTCCAGAAGGTACAAGTCAAATTGCGATACACTGTATCTTTTGTATGTTCACTGTATCGGGCTGTAGCTTTTGTTTGTCCATCATCATCCCGATTGTTTCATCAACGAGCACGTTGGTAAAAAGCAACTCCACTCCAGAGAAGTTCTCATCCCCATCGCCCATGCTCCCTGCATAGTCAACAAATTCCTTTGGAGATTTCAGGCTGAAAGCACAAGCACATAGGAGTCAGCAGACATTTGAATCGCTTAGCTAGTCTGTATGTGGGTATGGGATATCTG
>WNGS01163731.1:11148105-11162276 GCA_020271785.1 Procambarus virginalis | reverse complement strand
TCTCCGTTGCCTGAGGAGGAAAGAATACTTATATTATAGAGCTTTGGCCTCACCGGTTCGAGACGCCTACAGCCCAGGTGAATGGAGTACTGCTGTTAATCTCTAGACAGCTGTACATTTCCCGCTCACAGATGAGTCAACATACCAGGTGCATTTATGTTCGCAGTCCAGTTTTCAAATAGAACGTCGTCGGATTCACACCAGTTCAGGTCAAATACTGACTTAATAACATCTAATGTTAACTTGAAGCTTGGCTGGAGGATGGGCTCATTTTTTGACACATCCTCTGAAACCCTTCATTAATCCAGGCTCGAGGGTAGTCGTATGAATGCGGATGTATCTAAGTATGTTTAATTAAAAATCAACCTTTAAAATACAGCATCATTGTTCTTTTCACAGTTTTTTGTCTAATATATTCATGGAAATTAATAATGTTAGGGTTGAATACAATTTAAGAAAAGTTCTATTAACTACAAGGGGCGTCCCATCCATTAGTGCCAGCAAGCTTTTTCGTTATGTGTATGCACCAATTACGAATCGTCAATGTCCGAAGCAGTCGTCTAGTTTTATTTTCCCAATTGCCAACCGGCGAGGCATTATCGGAGCAAGTTAGATGCTACCACGATACCCAATTATACAAATACTCAATTACGAAGTTCTTGCAAACTGTCTCGTGCACCGATTAGTAAACAAATGAGGGCAGAGCCATCTATTGAGCACACGAAATACTGCCACACGACTAGGCTACGAGGGTTCTAGCTGTATATATCGACTACCGATTAGTTACCGTCTGCCTAACAGGCGAGATATTAGTATAACGATCCGACATTGAGTTTATCAAAGGCCTCAGTGGTGAGTTCTGACTGGTGATTAGTTAACATGAAGGCAGAGACATCCGATGAGCATGCAAGGTACATGGAAGCGAAGGAGTGATTTTTTATACTGATTACCGATGAGAAATGAACGATCTCGGAGCAAGAGCGACAGTACCATAGAATGTTTGTGTGCCAAAATATACGTGATAAAAGCAACTTGTCCTCAGGGAGGAATCCACTCCTAGGAATGGTTTGAGAACGACTACAATTTGAGCTATTATCTACTCGCTATCCATGGTTAGGTTAGATAAATGTTACTTTAGGTTAGATTAGGTTCTGTACTTTTGGTGACGTTAAATACGGTGTATTATTGAAGATAATCTGAAATATGGATTTCGATTGAGTGTACCGGAGAATTCCGTTTACAGAAATTAATTCTTCAAAGAAAACATTTTTAACTATACATTATATAATTTAAAACGAACGATACGTATACAATGACGTTATAAAGAGAATAATCTGGTTTAGGACAAAGGCTCACTTGCCAGTTTGCATGTAGACTTTTACTGAAACCGTAATACGCTTTCAGATACCCAGATATCTAGATACTCTCCAGGTGGTTTGAGGGGGGGGGGGGGGGGGGGGGTGTAGTTTCTCATGATAATTGATTTGCTCTGAGGACAGGTTTCGATGTTGTTGGTGTTATAGATTCAGCTACTCGGAACAAGTTCCAAGTAGCACGGGCTATGGTGAGCCCGTAACTTTACCTGGCACAGGAGCTGGGCAAGAAGCACGGGCTTATGGTTAGCCTCGTGGACAGAGAGTGTCTCCCGTCCAGGTTTCGATGATGAGTGGTCGCTTAAGAGTGGTCTTGAGGGTGTGTTCATCCCCATCACCCACTATATCTGCGTGTCAGAGTTCTCGAGACACAGCATAATATAATGAAATAGATATAAATGTTGGGGCACGCGTGTGTGTGTGTGTATTTACTATTTCTGTCTGCAGAATTGAGCTATTATAGCTCTTGGACCCCGCCTTTCTAACCAATCTATTTTTCCTGTTATATCTGCTACATATATTTCTAACACACACACCCACACACACACGCACGCACGCACACACATACACCTGGGGGGGTGTATATATATACACACACACACCAGGGGGGGCCTTGTAGCCTGGTGGATAGCGCGCAGGACTCGTAATTCTGTGGCGCGGGTTCGATTCCCGCACCAGGGAGAAAGAAATGGGCAATGTTTCTTTCACTCTGAATGCCCCTATTACCTAGCAGTAAATAGGTACCTTGGAGTTAGTCAGCTGTCACGGGCTGCTCCTGATGTGTGTGTGTGTGCGGTGTGGAAAAAAAAGTAGTTAGTAAAAGTTGAGAGGCGGGCCGAAAGAGCAAGCTCAACCACCTCAAACACAACTGCGTGTATATGCGAGCAGTTCGTTTAGGGAATGCAAGACAATCTCTGGCATCCAAATTTACAATAACAAATATATCATTAATAACAATAAAAATACTACCGCTTCAGGGAAAAAAGACGACCCTCCACTGCAGGAAGAAAGGAACAACCTCCACTGGGAAAAAAACAATCAACCTCTGCAGAAAAAAACAACCTTCACTTTGGAAAGCAACTAACCCTACCTGGGGAAAACCCATCCAACCTCCACTTGAGGGAAAACCCCATCCAACCTCCACTTGAGGGAAAACATCAACCATTAACCTACGATGTAAAAAAAAAAAAGCTTACATTTGATCACTATTTAAGAGACTTAAGACTCGACTATTAAGAACTACCGTTTGGCGTTATAATTATCGTGCAATATTTATATACTAAGCTGTACAACTTCTCAGTTGTAAGGAAAATTATCATAGCTAATACCAGCAGCACTTGCGTTGGTGTGGATTGAAAAAATCCCTTCTAATGCCGCTCACTTGAAAGATCCTATAAAAGCCAACTTACGAAACGTAAATATATAAATACTATGCTTTTGGCACTATTATTTGTCCCTAGAAAACAAATTTCTGGATCATCAAGTTCAGCTTAGTCTACCCGGCTCAATGCTTGCCACTTCCCGCGTGCGGGGGCAGCCGCGCATTCTAGTCGATATCCTGACACAAGGCTTGGCATTTCCTCGAATGCGCGGCTGCCCCCGCACGCGGAAGTGGCAAGCATTGAGCCGGGTAGACTAAGCTGAACTTGATGATCCAGAATTTGTTTTCTAGGACAAATAATAGTGCCAAAGCATAGTATTTATATATTTACGTTTTCGTAAGTTGGCTTTTATAGGATCTTTCAAGTGAGCGGCATTAGAATGGATTTTTTCAATCCACACCAACGCAAGTGCTGCTGGATATTAGCTATGATAATTTTCCTTACAACTGAGAATTTGTACAGCTTAGTATATAAATATTGCACGATAATTATAACGCCAAACGGTAGTTTCTTAATAGTCGAGTCTTAAGTCTCTTAATAGTTGATCAAATGTAAGCTTTTTTTTTTTTACATCGTAGGTTAATGGTTGATGTTTTCCCTCAAGTGGAGGTTGGATGGGGTTTTCCCTCAAGTGGAGGTTGGATGGGGTTTTCCCCCATGTAGGGGTTAGTTGGCTTTCCAAAGTGAAGGTTGTTTTTTTTCTCTGCAGAGGTTGATTGTTTTTTTCCCCAGTGGAGGTTGTTCCTTTCTTCCTGCAGTGGAGGGTCGTCTTTTTTCCCTGAAGCGGTAGTATTTTTATTGTTTATTAATGATATATTTGTTATTGTAAATTTGGATGCCAGAGATTGTCTTGCATTCCCTAAACGAAACTGCTCGCATATACACGCAGTTGTGTTTGAGGTGGTTGAGCTTTGCTCTTTCGGCCCGCCTCTCAACTGTTTACTAACTACTTTTTTTTCCACACCGCACACACACACACATCAGGAGCAGCCCGTGACAGCTGACTAACTCCAAGGTACCTATTTACTGCTAGGTAATAGGGGCATTCAGAGTGAAAGAAACATTGCCCATTTCTTTCTCCCTGGTGCGGGAATCGAACCCGCGCCACAGAATTACGAGTCCTGCGCGCTATCCACCAGGCTACAAGGCCCCCCCTGGTATGTGTGTGTGTATATATATACACCCCCCCAGGTGTATGTGTGTGCGTGCGTGCGTGTGTGTGTGTGTGTTAGAAATATATGTAGCAGATATAACAGGAAAATAGATTGGTTAGAAAGGCGGGGTCCAAGAGCTATAATAGCTCAATTCTGCAGACAGAAATAGTAAATACACACACACACACGCGTGCCCCAACATTTATATCTATTTCATTATATTATGCTGTGTCTCGAGAACTCTGACACGCAGATATAGTGGGTGATGGGGATGAACACACCTCTCAAGACCACTCTTAAGCGACCACTCATCATCGAAACCTGGACGGGAGACATCTCCTGTCCACGAGGCTAACCATAGCCCGTGCTTCTTGCCCAGCTCCTGTGCCAGGTAAGTTACGGGCTCACCATAGCCCGTGCTACTTGGAACTTGTTCCGAGTAGCTGAATCTATAACAACAACAACATCGAAACCTGTCCTCAGAGCAAATCAATTATCATGAGAAACTACACCCACTCCCCCCCCCCCCTCAAACCACCTGGATAGTTATCTAGATATCTGGGATTATCTGAAAGCGTATTACGGTTTCAGTAAAAGTCTACATGCAAACTGGCAAGTGAGCCTTTGTCCTAAACACAGATTATTCTCTTTATAACGTCATTGTATTACGTATCGTTCGTTTAAATTATATAATGTATATGTTAAAAATGTTTTCTTTGAAGAATATAATTTTCTGTAAACGGAATTCTCCGGTACACTCAAATTCGAAATCCATATTTCAGATTATCTTCAATAATACACCGTATTAACGTCACCAAAAGTACAGAAACCTAATCTAACCTAAAGTAACATTTATCTAACCTAACCATGGATAGCGAGTAGATAATAGCTCAAATTATGTAGTCGTTCTCAAACCATTCCTAGGAGTGGATTTCCTCCCTGAGGACAAGTTGCTTTTATCACGCTTATATTTTTGCCACACAAACATTCTATTGGTACATGTCGCTCTTGCTCCGAGATCGTTCATTTCTCATCGGTAATCAGTATAAAAAATCACTCCTTCGCTTCCATGTACCTTGCATGCTCATCGGATGTCTCTGCCTTCATGTTAACTAATCACCAGTCAGAACTCACCACTGAGGCCTTTTGATAAACTCAATGTCGGATCGTTATACTAATATCTCGCCTGTTAGGCAGACGGTAACTAATCGGTAGTCGCTATATACAGCTAGAACCCTCGTAGCCTAGTCGTGTGGCAGTATTTCGTGTGCTCAATAGATGGCTCTGCCCTCATTTGTTTACTAATCGGTGCACGAGACAGTTTGCAAGAACTTCGTAATTGAGTATTTGTTATAATTGGGTATCGTGGTAGCATCTAACTTGCTCCTATAATGCCTCGCCGGTTGGCAATTGGGAAAATAATAACTAGACGACTGCTTCGGACATTTGACGATTCGTAATTGGTGCATACCACATAACGAAAAAGCTTGCTGGCACTAATGGATGGGACGCCCCTTGTAGTTAATAGAACTTTTTCTTAAATTGTATTCAACCCTAACATTATTAATTTCCATGAATATATTAGACAAAAAACTGTGAAAAGAACAATGATGCTGTAATTTTAAAGGTTGATTTTTTAATTAAACATACTTAGATACATCCGCATTCATACGACTACCCTCGAGCCTGGATTACATGAAGGGTTTCAGAGGATGTGTCAAAAATGCAGCCCATCCTCCAGCCCAAGCTTCAAGTTAACATTAGATGTTATTAAGTCAGTATTTGACCTGAACTTTGTGAATCCGACGACGTTCTATTTGAAAACTGGACTGCGAACATAACTGCACTCTGGTATGTTGACTCATCTGTGAGCGGGAAATGTACAGCTGTCTAGAGATTAACAGCAGTACTCCATTCACCTGGGCTGTAGGCGTCTCGAACCGTGTGAGGCCAAAGCTCTATAATATAAGTATTCTTTCCTCCTCAGGCAACGGGAGACATCTCCCGTCACGCAGGGTGCTTTCGCACCTCCACAGATCTCCAGTATCAGCTCTCGATACTGGTAATGGCTCAAAAGGGCCACCACTTACGGGCTATTCATGCCCGTGCCACCTCCTGGGTGGCTTAATCTTCATCAATCAATCTCCTCAGGCAGTCGACACGCTCGTGAGCTAAGCTGGTGTGGCAGCCACCATGACATATCTCCCGCCAACACCCACCTTGTGACATCAGTCCGCTCTCACTATTTAACGTGTCTAATTTGAAGGGATTCCGAGACAACCCTAGACAAAACCTACCTATCAAAGGTCAATATACATTTGTCCGTGAATGCATGCAAAAAGTCTTTTCATATAGACTACACCACCGCACTTTTGTGCCGGTGTGCATAACGTGCGACAGCAGACGAGGACAACATTGCAGGAACAACCGTGGACATCTTCAAGAGGAAACTAGATTGTTTCCTTCAAGGAGTGCCGGACCAACCGGGCTGTGGTGGGTATGTGGGCCTGCCGGGCCGCTCCAAGCAACAGCCTGGTGGACCAAACTCTCACAAGTCAAGTCTTGCCTCGGGCCGGGATTGGGGAGTAGAAGAACTCCCAGAACCCCATCAATCAGGTATCATCAACCAGGTATCAACATTAACTCTTCCTTGGAGTAAATGCATGTACACACACACCAAAGACGGCAGATGTAGAACACAGCTCAGAGATCGGTGTGTAGCACAGTTGAAAGAAAACGTGGAAAGTATTTCAGAGAACAAGAAACCAAATTAGGAAGGTGAATTAAGATAATATACAATTATAAAACAATTAAAAGGAAATTAAAACACGAAGAAATAGTCGTATAAGTTATACTAGTGGTAGGAGAGGGGGGGGGAGCGTTCATGCTTGTACAACAACAATTACACTGTAAGATGACCGCCTCAGGCTTCGCTAAGTACTAAATGAAATGACATATATAAATCTCAATTAAAATCAATACAGGAAATAAGCGCAAGCATAATAATACGTAAATTTTTCTTCATATATATTAAGTGAATATTCAAAGATAGGGAACCAAATAAATATTTTCCCATTGATTACTGAAAGCTAACTATATTCCGATATCAAATTATATGCATAATAATTACGTAGGTGAACTAAATGAAGAGCGCCAATTTATTGTAGGAGAGTAATGCCTTTATACACGGTCGTACAAACACAGTCCTTCCAATGACGACGTGTGTACGGTCCATCCAGTGACGACGTGTGTACGGTCCATCCAGTGACGACGTGTGTACGGTCCATCCAGTGACGACATGTGTATGGTCCATCCAGTGACGACGTGTGTACGGTCCATCCAGTGACGACGTGTGTACGGTCCATCCAGTGACGACGTGTGTACGGTCCATCCAGTGACGACGTGTGTACGGTCCATCCAGTGACAACGAGTGTACGGTCCATCCAGTGACGACGTGTGTACGGTCCATCCAGTGACGACATGTGTACGGTCCATCCAGTGACGACATGTGTACGGTCCATCCAGTGACGACGTGTGTACGGTCCATCCAGTGACGACATGTGTACGGTCCATCCAGTGACGTTTAGTATAATTATCAAGTTACGTTGTATGTAATTAAGGAACGTTGTGTGTAATTAAGGAACGTTGTGTGTAATTAAGGAACGTCGTATGTAATAAAGTTAGGTTCGGGCAAGGCTTGCATGACACGTATATTGAAAATTAATTGCTCGCCTGCCTCTGCCAGAGTAAGGAGAGTGACGAGCAGCGTGTGGATTCTGCCAGATAGGAACGTCGCAAGCGCGCAGTGGAAAATGACGAACGTTTTAATGAAGGTATAAGCAGGCCTCTGTTCTCTGTAGTCTCTCGAGTCTGTCATTATTTTTGTTTAATTTTAGGAGCAAAATTGCAATGCGTAATTCAGATGAGGTCCGACCAACGCACTAAGTAAGTCATTACAGTCTCTGGCGTTTTATAATCAAAATTCCTATGAAATGTTTTATTTCTGTTGGCCATGTTGCTCGCCAAAAACAATGTTTTGAATATTTAATATTGTGACTGGTGATTACTCTTATTATCTATCTCCATTTGTTTTGTTCAGTGGTTTTCACGACGTTTGTATTCATAACGTATTAAATGTAGGCAAAGTGTTCTTATAATAGCACCACCTTATAAACATTGATATTAAAATGTGAATGTGCCACTCTCTCTAGCTCCTGAATACTTGTATGGGATACAACATTTTCCAATTTGGTGTTATCAGCAAATATTAAGATTAATGCCGTCTCTTGGTCATTAATGTGGATTATGACAAGGATGGACTGATTGATTGATGAAGATTAAGCCACCCAAAAGGTAGCACGGGCATGAATAGCCCGTAAGTGATGGCCCTTTTGAGCCATTACCAGTATCAATAGGTGATACTGGAGATCTGTGGACACGGGAGACATCTCCTGTCCACGAGGCTAACCATAGCCCGTGCTTTTTGCCCAGCTCCTGTGCCAGGTAAGTTACGGGCTCACCATAGCCCGTGCTACTTGGAACTTGTTCCGAGTAGCTGAATCTATAACAACAACAACAGATCTGTGGAGGTGCGACTGCACCCTGCGTGACGGGAGAGGTCTCCAGTGACAAGGATGGAGCCCAGCACCGATCCTTCTCTTTATATTCATCGAGGCTGACAATTTTTCGTTTAGTACATCTCGTTAATTCCAATACTTAAGGATATCCTGCGTCGAGGCTTTTAATGTTCCAGAGTTCCATGAGCCCTGAAATTACTTTGCAATCTTGTTTGGCACTTTGTCAATGGCTGTCTGTTAATCCATTATCACCATTATCCTAATAGACCAATATTTAATTGACATTCCTGTTACCTTTCACGAACACTGCCGCGATATTCTCTAGCTCCCAGTAATTTATTACCTCGTTATTACGTTTAACAAATCACTCCAGTGATTTGTTAAATATTACATGAAAGGGAAAACTATTTAGCGCTTAAACTAAAGATACTGGGGCGGGCAGCTCTCCTGGGCCAGATTCACGAAGCAGTTACGCAAGTACTTTCGAACGTGTCATCTTTCCTCAATCTTTGACGGCTTTGGTTACATTAATTAATCAGTTTACAAGCATGAAAACTTCCCAATAAACTGTTGTTATTGTTATAAACAGTCTCCTGGTGCTTCGGAGCTCATTAACTGTTTAATAATTGTAAACAAAGCCGCCAAAGATTGAGAAAAGATGTACAGGTTCGTAAGTGCTTGCGTAACTGCTTCGTGAATCTGGCTCCTGGCCCTGTTATGAGGCTTTCTGTATATTAAGTTGGTCTAGATACTTCAAAGAATGTTTATACTGCTGACTGAACCAATATTAAATTTTATTTTAAAAAGTTTCAACAGAAGTTTTGCAATTTGCGAATTTTTTCGTTTTTATTTGTGATCCATATAAAGTACAGTATTTATTATTATGTTTATTCGTCAAATATTTAAAGTAAATCTTAATGGTTGGGTTTTCGTTGTGGATAATCTAAAGTTCTCGATTACTACAATGGACGCGTTTTCTTGGTTTCCCCGCAGTTCTACGCGAATTGCATAGATCTTGTAGTTATATCACTTACAATTCTTATTAGGGTTCCTTACACGGTTCACCTATTCTAGGAGCTGTTATTACATCCAAACTGGCCTAATTTTTTATTATTCATTATATCCTTCTTGTAATATTGTATATTTCTATAAATTTTTGTTCTATGAAATAATCAGCTCACATCCCTTCAGCAGCATTTGGTTCAGGAGTGCAATCTAAGATATTTACTGATCTCATCCAAGTTTGCCAATTTGTAATTCGGTTTCGCCTTAAGATTATTCTGGATATCAATCATCGTTTATAATGTGATTCAAATGACGTTATGGTCACAGTTTTCCAACTTCTCCGACCACACAGGAGTGATATATTTCTTGCAACAGACAGGGACTTAAGTTTAAGTATTGTCACCACTGGAGACTGCTATTATCTGAGAGATAATTATCCTCAATCATTTCAATTATCCTACTCTTTTTTCACCACCTGATGAAGCACTCCAAGCAACTGTTGGTAAGTCCCCAAAAATAACTGCGCCGTTGCTTGTAATTTATTCAATTTGATTATGCAACACAGTTCATGCTCTTAACACTTTCGGTGGTCAATACACAACTCTAAACGTTACCTGAGCCTTAGCATAATAATGCATGTTACACAAGGGGAGTCTGAAGCCTCTTCATCCTGTTTTTGTATGTAGTAACGATAAATATGTATTAATATACATCACTATTCCTGCCATCTCTCTTGTGAATACCATCATTATACAATGCATTATACCCAGGAAGGATAAAACTGCTAACAGGTGGTGTCCCTATCTCTCTCTGAGATACAAGTAGTTGTTTTATCTCGTTTTGTCAGAGAGCGAGATACTAACCTCCGTTTAAACGAGATTTATTTCCCATTATGACAGAAAAAGCTCTACTTAATAGAACTAGAAGTCAATGTGGTGTTGAACGCTCGTCACTACACAAGGGAGGGCAGACATTTAATGTTAAATGTAGAGGGATGTCGGCAACATTGAGAAAACTAAATTTACATGAGGAAAGATATCCATTGGTTTAAGGACCGTGACTGTGATAGCCAGGATTAGGTTAGGTTACCGTTACCTGTGGTAGATGACAACAAGCGCGAATCTCCCAATCCTGAGCACTCAAGTGCAACCTCTATGATGTTTGTTGTTGTTAAAGATTTGCTACCTGGAACTAAGTTCCAAGTAGCACGGGCTATGGTGAGCCCGTAACTTACTCTCTCACTAACCTCTATGAGCAGAAACTGAGTCATGATCTCACACACAATATTACTAATGTCATGCCATTAGACTCTTCAGATCAGCCGGCATGAGGCATCTGCAGCTTTGTAATTTATTTGCTTTCGTGTTCTTCAGGATATCATCAAATGCATCCAAAGTTAGCCATTATAAGGCTTCTGATCACATGCCCCGTATGACTAACCATCCTGCGAGATGTGAATTTTGAGTTAAAAAGAATGTAACTTCCATATAGTCTAGGGTAGCTGTATAAATACCGATGTGCCGAAGTACGTTAATGAAAGGGTGAATTCCTACCCACAAGCCAGCCAGTAAGGAGCTCCGAAGGATGCTCACCGCAGCGATAATGCTACCTCATGGTGAGCCTTCATCTCTGGTACAGGCAATACTAATGATCGACGCCCCTCCTGTTCGACACAACCGGGCCTCCTCACAGCGCACACTCCACTTGCCTCCCAAATGGACGTAAATCACGGCTAATGCTCTTTGAGTCTACCGCAGGAGGTATGGTGGTTGATTGCGGTTGAGATTGTGGTGGTGACGGTGGCGCCAGAGTGCCTACCCCCTTCATTGCCTCGTTGTGTCGACTCTGTATCAGTTATGAACTCCGCGCCACACCCCTCCCTACCACCCCGAATCATCCTCATCATTCCTATCCATACCCCGCCACCCACAGATCATCATCATCATCCCAATCCATATACTGCACAACTCACAAATCATCATCGTTACAGTCTAAATCTTACCACCCACCGCCCACCCCCACAGCTGACCGCCCACCCCCACAGCTGACCTCCCACCCACCCCAACCTCGACGCTCTACCCCCCCCCCCAGCAACAGCCGCACGCCCACCCCTCCTCTCACCCCGCCCCCACAACGACCCCGCTAATATCAATGCCAGCCATCACCACACCCATTTGCTTTAATAGTCATCTGTTCCTACTTACTTATCCATCTACCAACCCATTAATCAACCTTACTGCTCATAAACTTTTAACAACTCTTAACTGCCTATTTCCTCCCTCTTTTTAATTTTATATTTCTAAATAATTGCATTAACTGGCACGTTGATATTGAATTTTAAACACGACTCCTTCACGTTCTCCATCATCCCTCCCCCCTCCACCACGGTGTTCTCCATCACCCCCCCTCCACCACGGTGTTCTCCATCACCCCCCCCCCCTCCACCACGGTGTTCTCCATCACCCCCCCCCCCTCCACCACGGTGTTCTCCATCACCCCCCCCTCCACACAGTGTTCTACCTTACCCACCCTCCCTCCACACAGTGTTCTACCTTACCCACCCTCCCCTCCACACAGTGTTCTACCTTACCCCCCCCCCCTCCACACAGTGTTCTACCTTACTCACCCACCCCTCCACACAGTGTTCTACCTTACCCACCCTCCCCTCCACACAGTGTTCTACCTTACCCACCCTCCCCTCCACACAGTGTTCTACCTTACTCACCCTCCCCTCCACACAGTGTTCTACCTTACCCACCCTCCCCTCCACACAGTGTTCTACCTTACCCACCCCCCCCTCCACACAGTGTTCTACCTTACTCACCCACCCCTCCACACAGTGTTCTACCTTACCCACCCTCCCCTCCACACAGTGTTCTACCTTACCCACCCTCCCCTCCACACACTGTTCTACCTTACCCACCCCCCCTCCACACAGTGTTCTACCTTACTCACCCACCCCTCCACACAGTGTTCTACCTTACCCACCCACCCCTCCACACAGTGTTCTACCTTCCCACCCTCCCCTCCACACACTGTTCTACCTTACCCACCCTCCCCTCCACACAGTGTTCTACCTTACCCACCCACCCCTCCACACAGTGTTCTACCTTACCCACCCTCCCCTCCACACACTGTTCTACCTTACCCACCCTCCCCTCCACACAGTGTTCTACCTTACCCACCCCCCCCTCCACACACTGTTCTACCTTACCCACCCTCCCCTCCACACACTGTTCTACCTTACCCACCCACCCCTCCGGAACGGAAGGGTTGGAGGAAGAACTAGTATATTTTGGGATCAGGTTTACTCTAATACACAAGACATGTGTATTAGAGTAAAGACATGTGTATTAGAGTAAAGACATTACTCTAATACACATGTCTTTACTCTAATACACATGTCTTTACTCTAATACACATGTCTTTACTCTAATACACATGTCTTTACTCTAATACACATGTCTTTACTCTAATACACATGTCTTTACTCTAATACACGTGTCTTTACTCTAATCCACATGTCATTTAACACAACAGCATTGTGACTATTATTAATTATCTTTTGGATATTTTCCATTCAACGCAAATATTTTCTATCATCTTGAGGGTGAAGAAACACTACATCATTTAATCTTCCCATTTTTACTGTTCGATGTTTCGTCAGCAATATGACATTTTCAAAAGTACAGTCACGCGGGCGGAATTGTGATGGCGACAGTGGGGGGGAGGGGTTGTGATGGAGACAGTGGGGGGAGGGGTTGTGATGGAGACAGTGGGGGGAGGGTTGTGATGGAGACAGTGGGGGGAGGGGTTGTGATGGAGACAGTGGGGGGGGGGTTGTGATGGAGACAGTGGGGGGGAGGGGTTGTGATGGAGACAGTGGGGGGAGGGGTTGTGATGGAGACAGTGGGGGGAGGGTTGTGATGGAGACAGTGGGGGGAGGGGTTGTGATGGAGACAGTGGGGGGAGGGTTTGTGATGGAGACAGTGGGGGGGAGGGGTTGTGATGGCGACAGTGGGGGGGAGGGGTTGTGATGGAGACAGTGGGGGGGAGGGGTTGTGATGGCGACAGTGGGGGGAGGGGTTGTGATGGAGACAGTGGGGGGAGGGGTTGTGATGGAGACAGTGGGGGGAGGGTTGTGATGGAGACAGTGGGGGGAGGGGGTGTTCATGCCTCGGCCGGGAACTGATCTGGGCCCTTAGGACTACGACCTCCGAGCGCTAGGCATTCGGCCGCGAGGCCCTGTGTATTCACCTTTTTCACCTATTAGTGCCGCAGGAACGAGCATTAGCTCTTGGACCCCGCTTTTCTTCCTGTCGGGCTGCCTTAAGAATGACGTCTGCCTGTTTCCCATCATATTTACTAATAAAACATTTAATGGCGTTGTTGCTGTCTACAGCACATGTTCCTTAAGTTCATTCTATTTTTCCCACTACTCTTAATCTAAATATATAACTTCTAACATCTCTATAACTCATCTGAGTCTCAAGCTTCCACCCATGGCCCCTCTTGTTCCATTGGTATTCACTGCGAATATTTTTTCCCCACTCTGTCAATCCTACAAGATATCGTATACGTCTCTATCTGTCTTACCCTCTCTCTTCTTTTTTAGCGTGTTAGGTTTAGTTCTTTCAGTCTCTCTCTTCACATCCAATCACTCGCAATTCTGGGAGGAGC
>WNGS01163731.1:11095512-11117613 GCA_020271785.1 Procambarus virginalis | reverse complement strand
GGGGGGGGCTTTTGTTATTGGCAAGCCCAGGAAGATGCTTATTTGTTTACTTTATTGAAATCCCCTCATCGTACTAACTTGAAATCTGAAACACTTGTGAATAGCAGTACAATTGAGACCTGGTGTTATTAGGCTGTGTTGCCCAATATTAACTATTATTTGTATATGATTATTTTTTGTAGTGTGTGTATTTTTATTCGATGCTTCATACTCCAATCCCAAGTTACACAAAACTAGCCTGATTTAGAGTGGAACTCTCGAAAACCAGCTACAGGTAAACGTCTAGACTCGCCCAACAGTAAGGGTATCCCGGAAACGCGCTGCGAAACAAGGCCAGGTAAACAGCCAATCGACCGATACATGTTGCCAATTGTAGCGTGCGAGTATGTGTGTTCTGCAGGTCTTGGCGTTGGACCAGGCTGGTTCTTTGTCTGTGGCGACGGTGTCCGCGTTGCCTGCTGGCTGGCTAGCTGGGTAGGAAGCAAAGGAAGGGAGGGGTCAGGGGGCAAAGGGGAAGAGGAAGTGAGAGAATGACAACAAAAAATAATAGCGAATAATAATACCAAAACGTTGGCATTTAATAATGACAATAGCAAGAATGAACATCATTTCAAGGAAGACGCGCTGGCCCGGGCCGCAGCACGTGAGGGCGGAAGAAATATTATTGGAGATTGTGCCTCGTGCAAGTGTTGTCCCGGTGCTTTAAATATTCAGTTAATACCAGGAAGCAATGTGAGAGTTTTCGTCGTTTCTGCTCCTCACTTATTGGGGCCCACGGCCCCTTGTAGCCCCCCCCCCCCCCGGGGTTCCCCTCTCGGGCCCCCCCTCTCCCCCCCCCCCAACGGTCCCTTTCTGCTCTTCCCTATAGTCACTTCCTAGCCCCCACGGTCCTTCTGTCCCCTCAGTCCATCCCTTCGCCCCCAAAGTCCCTCCTTTCACCCCCTTTCCCCACAGCTCCTCCCCCCCCATTGTCCCTACCCCCCTTTCCCCCCAGCGTGGAGTATACTTGCCGGAGCCACCAGTTGGTCCGCCGCAGGTGGAGTGAGTCCTTAGGTTGTTACTCATATCCCTCCTCCTCCTTCCTCCCCCTCCCCCCCTCCCCAGTAACATGTGGTGCTTGGGGAGGGAAGCAGAGGAGAGACTGGTGGTGGTGCAGGGGCAGTGTGGCCGAGGGGCTGCCTGGTGGATGTTGTTTTGGATAAGAACGGAATGGATATTTGAGATAATTGTTAGGACTACATTGGAAAGAGGACGGTCCACCGCTCTACCGTCCAGCCCTCTCTTGGGCTGGACGGTAGAGCGACGGGTCTCGCTTCATGCAGGTCGGCGTTCAATCCCCGACCGTCCAAGCAGTGGGACACCATTCCTCCTACCCCCCCCTCCCCCACCCCATCACAAATCCATATCCCGACCCTCCCAAGTGCTGTGGAGTCGTAATGGTTTGGCGCTTTCCCCCTGATAATTCCCTTCCTCTCTTGGTTAATGGAGGTAGTTTACAGGGATGGTTATCTTGAGATATTCCGGGGATTTTTTTTTAATGTCCCCGCGGCCCGGTCCTCGACCAGGCCTCCACCCCCAAGAAGCAGCCCGTGACAGCTGACTAACATCCAGGTACCTATTTTACTGCTAGGTAACAGGGCATAGGGTTAAAGAAACTCTGCCCATTGTTTCTCGCCGGCGCCCGGGATCGAACCCAGGACCACAGGATCACAAGTCCAGCGTGCTGTCCGCTCGGCCGACCGGCTCCTAGCCGGTCGTGGATGACCGGAATGACTCCCGAATGGTCGTGAAAGATGAACTAGGCAAGGGTTGTTAGGTAAACGAACGAGATGTTTCTTGATGAAAAAGTTGCAGGTTAAATAACTGATGTTACCTGTTGAATAGATATATAAATACAGATAGATGCAGGTATTTGTGTAAGCAGATCAACAGGTGGTAAGATAAGGTCCTATCAACATGTGCCTTCCGTTCCTGCTTCTTCCTGAGCCTTCCGCTCTCTAGTAATACTAGACAGGATCTCTTCTAGTTGTTTAAAGTTCCCAGACTGTAACCTTGATACAGATCTTAAGAGCCTCAGTGATCGGCGATTATGCCATTTCCTCTTCTCTCACACGCTTCATGATGCGTGACCAAATGCTGATTTATTTGTCAGCGATATAGTCTGTTTTCGTACTTATGGGTCGCGGGGTGGGGGATGGGTGGCAGCTTAATCCCAGCGCTTCGTGGACAGCGCTTCGGATTCGTAGTCCTGATGTTCCGGGTTCGATCCCGGTAGAGGCAGAGACAAATGGGCAAAATGTTTCTTTTACCCTGATGCCCCTGGTACCTAGCAGTAAATAGGTACCTGGGAGTTAGACAGCTGCTACGGGCTGCTTCCTGGGGGTGTGTGTAATAAAAGGAGGCCTGGTCGAGGACCGGGCCGCGGGGACGCCAAGCCCCGAGATCATCTCAAGATAGTTTAAGCCATAGTTTTATCCACCACACACCACACAGGAATGACTGGGATAATAACCGAGTATAAGACGTAGCTCCATGTTATATTCACTGTTTCTTGAGTGTGTTGTTTGCGCCTCGACTCACTCAGCCCAGAAAAAAGTAATGGTAATGCGAGCTTCGTGTTTTATTTACAGCCCCTTCGCCATCACTTCCTCCCTCCCCATCACTTCTACCCCTCTGTCACCACCACAAAAAATAAGGCAATTTAGAAGAACATTTTAACGTCAAGCACAGTTAAGTGAAACACTCCTGTGGTCATTGTTAGGTAGGCCTCCCCCCCCCCACTGTCTCCATCACAACCGCCCCCTCCCCCCCCACTGTCGCCATCACAACCGTCCCCTCCCCCCTGTCTCCATCACAACCGTCCCTCCCCCCCACTGTCGCCATCACAACCGTCCCCTCCCCCCTGTCTCCATCACAACCGTCCCCTCCCCCCCACTGTCGCCATCACAACCGTCCCCTCCCCCCTGTCTCCATCACAACCGCCCTCCCCCCCCCTGTCGCCATCACAACCGTCCCCTCCCCCTGTCTCCATCACAACCGTCCCCTCCCCCCTGTCTCCATCACAACCGTCCCCTCCCCACTGTCTCCATCACAACCGCCCCCTCCCACTGTCTCCATCACAACCTCTCCCCCCACTGTCTCCATCACAACCCCTCCCCCCACTGTCTCCATCACAATTCCGCCGCGTGACTGTACTTTTGAAAATGTCATATTGCTGACGAAACATCGAACAGTAAAAATGGGAAGATTAAATGATGTAGTGTTTCTTCACCCTCAAGATGATAGAAAATATTTGCGTTGAATGGAAAATATCCAAAGATAATTAATAATAGTCACAATGCTGTTGTGTTAAATGACATGTGTATTAGAGTAAAGACATGTGTATTAGAGTAAAGATATGTGTATTAGAGTAAAGACATGTGTATTAGAGTAAAGACACGTGTATTAGAGTAAAGACATGTGTATTAGAGTAAAGACATGTGTATTATAGTAAAGACATGTGTATTAGAGTAAACCTAATCCCAAAATATACTAGTTCTTCCTCCAACCCTTCCGTTCCGGAGGGGAGGGTGGGTAAGGTAGAACACTGTGTGGAGGGGAGGGTGGGTAAGTAGAACACTGTGTGGAGGGGAGGGTGGGTAAGGTAGAACACTGTGTGGAGGGGAGGGTGGGTAAGGTAGAACACTGTGGTGGAGGGAGGGTGGGTAAGGTAGAACCTGTGTGGAGGGGAGGGTGAGTAGTAGGTAGAACACTGTGGTGGAGGGGAGGGTGGGTAAGGTAGAACACTGTGTGGAGGGGTAGGTGATGGAGAACGTGAAGGAGTCGTGTTTAAAATTCAATATCAACGTGCGAGTTAATGCAATTATTTAGAAATATAAAATTAAAAAGAGAGAGGAAATAGGCAGTTAAGAGTTGTTAAAAGTTTATGAGCAGTAAGGTGATTAATGGGTTGGTAGATGGGATAAGTAAGTAGGAACAGATGACTATAAAGCAAATGGGTGTGGTGATGGCTGGCATTGATATTAGCGGGGTCGTTGTGGGGGCGGGGTGAGAGGAGGGGTGGGCGTGATGCTGGTGCTGGGGGGGGGGGGGGGTAGAGAGTCGAGGGTTGGGGTGGGTGGGAGGTCATCTGTGGGGGGGGAGGTCATCTGTGGGGGTGGGCGGTGGGGTGGTAAGATTTAGACTGTAATGATGATGATTTGTGAGTTGGGCAGTATATGGATTGGGATGATGATGATGATCTGTGGGTGGCGGGGTATGGATAGAATGATGAGGATGATTCGGGGTGGTAGGGAGGGGTGTGGCGCGGAGGTCATAACTGATACAGAGTCGACACAACGAGGCAATGAAGGGGGTAGGCACTCTGGCGCCACCGTCACCACCACAATCTCAACCGCAATCAACCACCATACCTCCTGCGGTAGACTCAAAGAGCATTAGCCGTGATTTACGTCCATTTGGGGGGCAAGTGGAGTGTGCGCTGTGAGGAGGCCCGGTTGTGTCGAACAGGAGGGGCGTCGATCATTAGTATTGCCTGTACCAGAGATGAAGGCTCACCATGAGGTAGCATTATCGCTGCGGTGAGCATCCTTTGGAGCTCCTTACTGGCTGGCTTGTGGGTAGGAATTCACCCTTTCATTAACGTACTTCGACACATCGGTATTTATACAGCTACCCTAGACTATATGGAAGTTACATTCTTTTTAACTCAAAATTCACATCTCGCAGGATGGTTAGTCATACCGGGGCATGTGATCAGAAGCCTATAATGGCTAACTTTGGATGCATTTTGATGATATCCTGAAGAACACAAAAGCAAATAAATTACAAAGCTGCAGATGCCTCATGCCGGCTGATCTGAAGAGTCTAATGGCATGACATTCAGTAATATTGTGTGTGAGATCCTGACTCAGTTTCTGCTCATAGAGGTTAGTGAGAGAGTAAGTTACGGGCTCACCATAGCCCGTGCTACTTGGAACTTAGTTCCAGGTAGCAAATCTTTAACAACAACAACATCATAGAGGTTGCACCTTGAGTGCTCAGGATTGGGAGATTCGTCGCTTGTTGTCATCTACCACAGGTAACGGTAACCTAATCTAATCCTGGCTATCACAGTCACGGTCCTTAAACCACTGGATATCTTTCCTCATGTAAATTTAGTTTTCTCAATGTTGCCGACATCCCTCTACATT
The DNA here is from genome assembly GCA_020271785.1 of Procambarus virginalis. Classification (NCBI taxonomy): domain Eukaryota; kingdom Metazoa; phylum Arthropoda; class Malacostraca; order Decapoda; family Cambaridae; genus Procambarus; species Procambarus virginalis. The sequence continues at coordinate 11,112,421 of WNGS01163731.1, read as the reverse complement.
TAACATTAAATGTCTGCCCTCCCTTGTGTAGTGACGAGTGTTCAACACCACATTGACTTCTAGTTCTATTAAGTAGAGCTTTTTCTATCATAATGGGAAATAAATCTCGTTTAAACGGAGGTAGTATCTCGCTCTCTGACAAAACGAGATAAAACAACTACTTGTATCTCAGAGAGAGATAGAGACACCACCTGTTTGCAGTTTTATCCTTCCCTGGGTATAATGCATTGTATAATGATGGTATTCACAAGAGAGATGGCAGGAATAGTGATGTATATTAATACATATTTATACGTTACTTACATACAAAAACAGGATGAAGAGGCTTCAGACTCCCCTTGTGTAACATGCATTATTATGCTAAGGCTCAGGTAACGTTTAGAGTTGTGTATTGACCACCGAAAGTGTTAAGAGCATGAACTGTGTTGCATAATCAAATTGAATAAATTACAAGCAACGGCGCAGTTATTGTTGGGGACTTACCAACAGTTGCTTGGAGTGCTTCATCAGGTGGTGAAAAAAAGAGTAGGATAATTGAAATGATTGAGGATAATTATCTCCCTCAGATAATAGCAGTCTCCAGTGGTGACAATACTTTAAACTTAAGTCCCTGTCTGTTGCAAGAAATAATTCACTCCTGTGTGGTCGGAGAAGTTGGAAAACTGTGACCATAACGTCATTTGAATCACATTATAAACGATGATTGATATCCAGAATAATCTTAAGGCGAAACCGAATTACAAATTGGCAAACTTGGATGAGATCAGTAAATATCTTAGATTGCACTCCTGAACCAAATGCTGCTGAAGGAATGTGGAGCTGATTATTTCATAGAACAAAAATTTATAGAAATATACAATATTACAAGAAGGATATAATGAATAATAAAAATTAAGGCCAGTTGGATGTAATAACAGCTCCTAGAATAGGTGAACCGTGTAAGGAACCCTAATAAGAAATTGTAAGTGATATAACTACAAGATCTATGCAATTCGCGTAGAACTGCGGGGAAATCAAGAAAACGCGTCCATTGTAGTAATCGAGAACTTTAGATTATCCACAACGAAAACCCAACCATTAAGATTTACTTTAAATATTTGACGAATAAACATAATAATAAATACTGTACTTTATATGGATCACAAATAAAAACGAAAAAATTCGCAAATTGCAAAACTTCTGTTGAAACTTTTTAAAATAAAATTTAATATTGGTTCAGTCAGCAGTATAAACATTCTTTGAAGTATCTAGACCAACTTAATATACAGAAAGCCTCATAACAGGGCCAGGAGCCAGATTCACGAAGCAGTTACGCAAGCACTTACGAACCTGTACATCTTTTCTCAATCTTTGGCGGCTTTGTTTACAATTATTAAACAGTTAATGAGCTCCGAAGCACCAGGAGACTGTTTATAACAATAACAACAGTTTATTGGGAAGTTTTCATGCTTGTAAACTGATTAATTAATGTAACCAAAGCCGTCAAAGATTGAGTAAAGGTGTACACGTTCGAAAGTCCTTGCGTAACTGCTTCGTGAATCTGGCCCCAGGAGAGCTGCCCGCCCCAGTATCTTTAGTTTAAGCGCTAAATAGTGTTTCCCTTTCATGTAATATTTAACAAATCACTGGAGTGATTTGTTAAACGTAATAACGAGGTAATAAATTACTGGGAGCTAGAGAATATCGCGGCAGTGTTCGTGAAAGGTAACAGGAAATGTCAATTAAATATTGGTCTATTAGGATAATGGTGATAATGGATTAACAGACAGCCATTGACAAAGTGCCAAACAAGATTGCAAAGTAATTTCAGGGCTCATGGAACTCTGGAACATTAAAAGCCTCGACGCAGGATATCCTTAAGTATTGGAATTAACGAGTTGTACTAAACGAAAAATTGTCAGCCTCGATGAATATAAAGAGAAGGATCGGTGCTGGGCTCCATCCTTGTCACGGGAGACCTCTCCCGTCACTCAGGGTGCAGTCGCACCTCCACAGATCTGTTGTTGTTGTTATAGATTCAGCTACTCGGAACAAGTTCCAAGTAGCACGGGCTATGGTGAGCCCGTAACTTACCTGGCACAGGAGCTGGGCAAAAAGCACGGGCTATGGTTAGCCTCGTGGACAGGAGATGTCTCCCGTGTCCACAGATCTCCAGTATCACCTATTGATACTGGTAATGGCTCAAAAGGGCCACCACTTACGGGCTATTCATGCCCGTGCTACCTTTTGGGTGGCGTAATCTTCATCAATCAATCAATCCATCCTTGTCATAATCCACATTAATGACCAAGAGACGGCATTAATCTTAATATTTGCTGATAACACCAAATTGGAAAATGTTGTAACCCATACAAGTATTCAGGAGCTAGAGAGAGTGGCACATTCACATTTTAATATCAATGTTTATAAGGTGGTGCTATTATAAGAACACTTTGCCTACATTTAATACGTTATGAATACAAACGTCGTGAAAACCACTGAACAAGACAAATGGAGATAGATAATAAGAGTGATCACCAGTCACAATATTAAATATTCAAAACATTGTTTTTATCGAGCAACATGGCCAACAGAAATAAAACATTTCATAGGAATTTTGATTATAAAACGCCAGAGACTGTAATGACTTACTTAGTGCGTTGGTCGGACCTCATCTGAATTACGCATTGCAATTTTGCTCCTAAAATTAAACAAAAATAATGACAGACTCGAGAGACTACAGAGAACAGAGGCCTGCTTATACCTTCATTAAAACGTTCGTCATTTTCCACTGCGCGCTTGCGACGTTCCTATCTGGCAGAATCCACACGCTGCTCGTCACTCTCCTTACTCTGGCAGAGGCAGGCGAGCAATTAATTTTCAATATACGTGTCATGCAAGCCTTGCCCGAACCTAACTTTATTACATACGACGTTCCTTAATTACACACAACGTTCCTTAATTACATACAACGTAACTTGATAATTATACTAAACGTCACTGGATGGACCGTACACATGTCGTCACTGGATGGACCGTACACACGTCGTCACTGGATGGACCGTACACATGCCGTCACTGGATGGACCGTACACATGTCGTCACTGGATGGACCGTACACACGTCGTCACTGGATGGACCGTACACACGTCGTCACTGGATGGACCGTACACACGTCGTCACTGGATGGACCGTACACACGTCGTCACTGGATGGACCATACACATGTCGTCACTGGATGGACCGTACACTCGTTGTCACTGGATGGACCGTACACACGTCGTCACTGGATGGACCGTACACACGTCGTCACTGGATGGACCATACACATGTCGTCACTGGATGGACCGTACACACGTCGTCACTGGATGGACCGTACACACGTCGTCACTGGATGGACCGTACACACGTCGTCACTGGATGGACCGTACACACGTCGTCACTGGATGGACCGTACACACGTCGTCACTGGATGGACCATACACATGTCGTCACTGGATGGACCGTACACTCGTTGTCACTGGATGGACCGTACACACGTCGTCACTGGATGGACCGTACACACGTCGTCACTGGATGGACCATACACATGTCGTCACTGGATGGACCGTACACACGTCGTCACTGGATGGACCGTACACACGTCGTCACTGGATGGACCGTACACACGTCGTCACTGGATGGACCGTACACACGTCGTCATTGGAAGGACTGTGTTTGTACGACCGTGTATAAAGGCATTACTCTCCTACAATAAATTGGCGCTCTTCATTTAGTTCACCTACGTAATTATTATGCATATAATTTGATATCGGAATATAGTTAGCTTTCAGTAATCAATGGGAAAATATTTATTTGGTTCCCTATCTTTGAATATTCACTTAATATATATGAAGAAAAATTTACGTATTATTATGCTTGCGCTTATTTCCTGTATTGATTTTAATTGAGATTTATATATATGTCATTTCATTTAGTACTTAGCGAAGCCTGAGGCGGTCATCTTGCAGTGTAATTGTTGTTGTACAAGCATGAACGCTCCCCCCCCTCTCCTACCACTAGTATAACTTATACGACTATTTCTTCGTGTTTTAATTTCCTTTTAATTGTTTTATAATTGTATATTATCTTAATTCACCTTCCTAATTTGGTTTCTTGTTCTCTGATATACTTTTCCACGTTTTCTTTCAACTGTGCTACACACCGATCTCTGAGCTGTGTTCTACATCTGCCGTCTTTGGTGTGTGTGTACATGCATTTACTCCAAGGAAGAGATAATGTTGATATCTGGTTGATGATACCTGGTTGATGGGGTTCTGGAAGTTCTTCTACTCCCCAAGCCCGGCCCGAGGCCAGATTTGACTTGTGAGAGACTAGTCCACCAGGCTGTTGCTTGGAGCGGCCCGCAGGCCCACATACCCACCACAGCCCGGTTGGTCCGGCACTCCTTGAAGGAAACAATCTAGTTTCCTCTTGAAGATGTCCACGGTTGTTCCTGCAATGTTGTCCTCGTCTGCTGTCGCACGTTATGCACACCGGCACAAAAGTGCGGTGGTGTAGTCTATATGAAAAGACTTTTTGCATGCATTCACGGACAAATGTACATTGACCTTTGATAGGTAGGTTTTGTCTAGGGTTGTCTAGGAATCCCTTCAAATTAGACACGTTAAATAGTGAGAGCGGACTGATGTCACAAGGTGGGTGTTGGCGGGAGATATGTCATGGTGGCTGCCACACCAGCTTAGCTCATGAGCGTGTCGACTGCCTGAGGAGGAAATAATACTTATATTATAGAGCTTCGGCCTCGCACGGTTCGAGACGCCTACAGCCCAGGTGAATGGAGTACTGCTGTTAATCTCTTGACAGCTGTACATTTCCCGCTCACAGATGAGTCAACATACCAGAGTGCAGTTATGTTCGCAGTCCAGTTTTCAAATAGAACGTCGTCGGATTCACAAAGTTCAGGTCAAATACTGACTTAATAACATCTAATGTTAACTTGAAGCTTGGGCTGGAGGATGGGCTGCATTTTTGACACATCCTCTGAAACCCTTCATGTAGTCCAGGCTCGAGGGTAGTCGTATGAATGCGGATGTATCTAAGTATGTTTAATTAAAAAATCAACCTTTAAAATTACAGCATCATTGTTCTTTTCACAGTTTTTTATTTGTCTAATATATTCATGGAAATTAATAATGTTAGGGTTGAATACAATTTAAGAAAAAGTTCTATTAACTACAAGGGGCGTCCCATACATTAGTGCCAGCAAGCTTTTTCGTTATGTGGTATGCACCAATTACGAATCGTCAAATGTCCGAAGCAGTCGTCTAGTTATTATTTTCCCAATTGCCAACTGGCGAGGCATTATAAGAGCAAGTTAGATGCTACCACGATACCCAATTATAACAAATACTCAATTACGAAGTTCTTGCAAACTGTCTCGTGCACCGATTAGTAAACAAATGAGGGCAGAGCCATCTATTGAGCACACGAAATACTGCCACACGACTAGGCTACGAGGGTTCTAGCTGTATATAGCGACTACCGATTAGTTACCGTCTGCCTAACAGGCGAGATATTAGTATAACGACCCGACATTGAGTTTATCAAAAGGCCTCAGTGGTGAGTTCTGACTGGTGATTAGTTAACATGAAGGCAGAGACATCCGATGAGCATGCAAGGTACATGGAAGCGAAGGAGTGATTTTTTATACTGATTACCGATGAGAAATGAACGATCTCGGAGCAAGAGCGACATGTACCAATAGAATGTTTGTGTGGCAAAAATATAAGCGTGATAAAAGCAACTTGTCCTCAGGAGGAAATCCACTCCTAGGAATGGTTTGAGAACGACTACATAATTTGAGCTATTATCTACTCGCTATCCATGGTTAGGTTAGATAAATGTTACTTTAGGTTAGATTAGGTTTCTGTACGTTTGGTGACGTTAATACGGTGTATTATTGAAGATAATCTGAAATATGGATTTCGAATTTGAGTGTACCGGAGAATTCCGTTTACAGAAAATTAAATTCTTCAAAGAAAACGTTTTTAACATATACATTATATAATTTAAACGAACGATACGTAATACAATGACGTTATAAAGAGAATAATCTGTGTTTAGGACAAAGGCTCACTTGCCAGTTTGCATATAGACTTTTACTGAAACCGTAATACGCTTTCAGATAATCCCAGATATCTAGATAACTATCCAGGTGGTTTGAAGGGGGGGGGGGGAGTGGTGTAGTTTCTCATGATGATAGATTTGCTCTGAGGACAGGTTTCGATGTTGTTGTTGTTATAGATTCAGCTACTCGGAACAAGCTCCAAGTAGCACGGGCTATGGTGAGCCCGTAACTTACCTGGCACAGGAGCTGGGTAAGAAGCACGGGCTATGGTTAGCCTCGTGGACAGGAGATGTCTCCCGTCCAGGTTTCGATGATGAGTGGTCGCTTAAGAGTGGTCTTGAGAGGTGTTCATCCCCATCACCCACTATATCTGCGTGTCAGAGTTCTCGAGACACAGCATAATATAATGAAATAGATATAATGTTGGGCGCGCGCGCGTGTGTGTGTGTATTTACTATTTCTGTCTGCAGAATTGAGCTATTATAGCTCTTGGACCCCGCCTTTCTAACCAATCTATGTTTCCTCTGTATATATCTGCTACATATATTTCTAACACACACACACGCACACACATACACCTGGGGGGGTGTATATATACACACACACATACCAGGGGGGCCTTGTAGCCTGGTGGATAGCGCGCAGGACTTCGTAATTCTGTGGCGCGGGTTCGATTCCCGCACCAGGGAAGAAAGAAATGGGCAATGTTTCTTTCACTCTGAATGCCCTATTACCTAGCAGTAAATAGGTACCTTGGAGTTAGTCAGCTGTCACGGGCTGCTCCTGATGTGTGCGTGTGCGGTGTGGAAAAAAAGTATTAGTAAACAGTTGAGAGGCGGGCCGAANTCCCTGATGCCCCTGTTACCTAGCAGTAAATAGGTACCTGGGAGTTAGACAGCTGCTACGGGCTGCTTCCTGGGGGTGGAGGACTGGTCGAGAACCGGGTCGCGGGGTCACTAAAGCCCCGAAATCATCTCAAGATAACCTCAAGATAACCTCAAGATAACCTGCTCCCGACCTAATGCGGGTTACGGGGTGTTCTAATTAGTTGTATACGCATGTTAGTTGGTAAATCAGTAGATATTATACGCATGTCACCCAGAATTAAACTTTTATATGTTATTCAATAGCATTCTATTATCGTAGTGGTCGTAGTGGTGGTGTGCGTTAGATGTTGTTCGCTGTAGCCATACATTATGAGCGAGCGATCGTGAGGTGGTGCGTTGTGGTGCGCGCGGCATCTGACGTGCAGAGTGGGAAGTAAATATTAAGTTCCCTGAGCAAGTGTGGGAGAGGAACGGCTCCATCAGTGTGGTAATGGCGGACAGTCGTGTTAATCGATGAGTCTCCAACACGTTAATATAGCGTGTCGGGTTTTATGATAGTACACGCGGCTAAATCGATGACCAGCGTGAGATTTCAGGTACAATTTTATGATAAGCTTAAAACTTAGTAATTTACGTTATTTATAAGTAGAGCACGGAACTTGCCACTCACTACACCAGACTGGTCGCGCCACGCCCTCCTCCCTCCGCACTGTGGGGCTGGACTCGTAGTACGTCTTGCACCACGCTTTTTCGTACGCATATGAAGTGACTGTTGGGAAATTTTCTGAGAGCGTGGGCTCTAGAGAAACTAAGCGCTCCGGCCTTTTTTTTATAAATATATTAGGTACATCTGCATTTGTGCAGCTACCCTAGACTATATGAAAGGGAGTACAGTGTGTCAAAAAAGATAGCTACTTGGTGCTAAAAAATCCCCATCACACGGATGGTTAGTCATACAGAGGCATGTGATAAGTAGTCTGCACTGGCAGACTCGGGTGCATTATTAGAGGATAACACAAGAATGAATAAAGTAGCAGTGATACTAAAAGTCCCCATCTCGCAGGATGTTAGTCATACAGGGCCATATGTTCAGTAGCCTGCACTCGCAAATTTGGGTGCACTATGAGGATATCTTCAAGAACACGTGAGTGAATAAAGTAATTGCAAAGCTCCAGGTACCTCTTACCCATTACAACGGGACAGTGTTTCAACCGCGTCTTCAGGTGATAGGCCTAACCTGCGCCAGACATTTTTATATAGCTGTCAAGTACTACAGAGATGGAGAGAAGAAAGAATTGAAACTGAGTGAGTACCGTCAAAGGGCAGAGAAGCTTAAGAAAAAGACAAAAGGTCGATAAGGGGAAGGGGTGGGATGCTATACAGAGAGGTTCCAAGTCTGATAACCAGTGGCCTTACCGTGTATTATTGTCTGGTGTAACTAGAACCACATTTGTAGACGAGGAGTCACAATAACGTGGCTGAAAAATGTTGACCAAACAACACACTAGAAAGTGAAGAGACGACGACATTCGGTCCGTCCGGGCCATTATCAAGTCGATCACAATCGACCTGATACTGGTCGAGGACGAACCAAACGTCGTTGTCTCTTCACTTTCTAGTCTGTAGTTTGGTCAACATACATCCACATATGTCGGTGCATACAACACATGTCAAGGATCGTACGCCTCGCTGATAGTCTCTATGGCCAAGAAACCCTCATAGCTTCGTGAATTAAATCAAGTATTTAAATCCCATATATTGTCTTTAATGTTTTTTAATAAATCAGTCGATTAAATTGAAATGATTGAAAGAAAACATGTTAAGCAAAGTCCTGTCTTAAATGTTTGTACAATAATTCTATTATTCTCATTATATTTAAAATTTGTAAACAGTAAGTACATGAAAGCAAAGTTATTTTATATTTATGCATTCGCTTGACTCATCGCCCACTCATCGCCTACTCATCACACGTCAGCATCATACTCCTGTATACACAAACATGGTTGTGCGGGGGGCCGCTTGTAAACTAATAATTAGTTAAAACGTTTAAATGGGACGTACTATGCAAAAATATATGTAAATAAATGAAATCATTTACAAGAGATGTGAATGCACGAAAGTATACATACGAAATCACTAATGTAAACATAATAGGTGCCTATATTGAAATAAAGCGGGGATTAAAGGTCGGTCATTTAACTGGAAGAGGACGGGTGCGCGCCTGTATTCATATGGGCTGTACAAACACCGCCAGTCAGTCAGTGTGACAGTAATTAACAGGCACAGGAGTCCTGTGACTCCTGGTAACGACTCTCTCAGCCATGAGCACGTCCTCTGTAAACCCTACCATAGTCTTCCCGGCTTGGTGCCTTCTTTTGATAATTACTTCAGCCGTAAACTGTAAGGAGGACTATGCTAAACGTATTTCATTATCGGATACATAGTAGTAAGTAGTAGTAAACTCATTGAGACCTGGAGTTACTTCATAAAACATGTCTTCTTGAGAAGATCCTCATATGAAAAAGTTTGCCAGTGCTGGCTGGATTACCTGGCCCCTAAGGACAAACTATCAGAAAACTTGTGGATTTAGCATCATTCTCGACACAGACTTTGTAACGCTTCATAGACCTGGAGGAGGTTCTGGGAGTTGTTCTACTCCCCAAGCCCGGGCTTGGGATTTGGGGCTTGACTTGTGATAACTTGGACCAAAAAGCTGATGCTTGGCCAAGAGTTCAACCCCGTTAATCCAGCACTTCTTGCAAGAACTTCTCTAATTGTTTCTTGAACACGTCGATTTAAGCCCCATAAATGTCCATGTATCCAAGTGTGTAACAAAAGAGGTGTATGGGGTGGGTGGGGCGTGGAAGAGTGCAAGCGCATGCGCATACGCTTAGTGTCCAGCCTCAGTATCGTGCTGTTAAGATAAAATGGTTGCTGCTCTCTGCACACGGAGGGCGGGCAGCAGCCTGACCCGGATAACATCAACAGCACCCAGCGGTGTGCATCTCTCCACCACTAACACGATGTACTGATTAATGAGCGTGTCCCACTCAACTGACCTGAGCCTTTATTTCACTGCTCTACAGCTTTGCCACTGACGGTTTCAATCCACTGACGATTTTTTTTTGTAAGTTTAGTTTAGTTAGTTTCAAATGAGGTTAGAATTTAAAAGATTAATGCGAGCGTTACACCGTGGTATTCCTTCCCTTACAAACTCCACTAGTGATAGTCGGTGTCAAGTGAAGAGAAACCAATAATTTCACACCGACCAGTGGCGTGAAGTAACTATGCAGATCATGATTGCGTGCTTATTTTTACAGGACACATGAAAGTGAACGTAAATCACATTAATGAAACTCTGAAAACCATTATACCTTGGGGGCGATGTTGGCAACTTACTGTTGCAAGATAAAAAAAATACAATGATGAATCTCTTGAAGACATCAATATGCCGCCATAGCCTATGGCAAAACATGAATTACCTGACATAACTCAGATTAATATGTTTAGCGGAGAGATTGATGAAAATATCTAGTAGACACGTGAGAACTGTTACAGCTAAATGCGCTAGGAAATTTGCATGTCTGAGGGAGAGTTTGTCTATATACAAAGGGTTGTATATATACACGTTCTGTAAGTACAGTCTGTATCCAAGTACAAGTACGCTCTGTATCCCAGTACAGTCTGGACGCCCAGGTCTGCGTTGGTGCTGGGTGCCCAGGTCAGCGTTGGTGCTGAACGCCCAGGTCAGCGTTGGTGCTGGACGCCCAGGTCAGCGTTGGTGCTGGACGCCCAGGTCAGCGTTGGTGCTGAACGCCCAGGTCAGCGTTGGTGCTGGACGCCCAGGTCAGCGTTGGTGCTGAACGCCCAGGTCAGCGTCAGGAAAATAGTGAGTTTATTTTTTATTATTATTTTTTTCTACCACAGACGTGGCCACACATTTACAATGCTAACCAGCATATATACATTTTCTTCTGTCCTCCATGGACAGGGTTAGAGATGTTTAAACATATAGTTCAGGGATTTATTGAACAATCAACCACAGAAGGTGATTCGGTGCTTTTAAAATGCTAAGCTAACCTACATACGTAAATACATAGATACACAGATTTACGTATGCCCTACATAAAGTGTTCGATGTGTCTTTTACATAGTGTCATTAATGTGCATTTACAAAGGTGAAATGTAATTCTGATCAGCTTCCATATATACTTTATACACATATACATACACACACTCACACATATACGTACATATACATATATACATACATATATACACACATATATACACACACACATGCATTCACATGCATTTGCCTCTTTTACTCTGACAGGGTGAGATAGCTGATAGAGAAACTAGTGTGCAATTAAGCACTTAATCACTGAAGGTGATGAAGGTGCTTTTACAAGCTCAGGTTATATAGTTACATCACATACATACATTGTATAATTGATACATTACATGGTTAATCTTGGGTACAAGTCCAATATATCAAGTGTTCCAGTACTCATATAGTAATTACACAGTTCAGCATACCTTAGCCCAGGAGGGCGAAAGTCATTCAATATGGGACATTCTACAGTATAATGTTCAAGAGAGTGCATGTTTTCTCTTTCACAAAGTTGACACATTGTGTACTCGACATTTGGGTTTTGAGAAAGCTGCCAGATACGTCTATATCCCAGGCATATTCTGGCCACTATAACATCACATTGCGGGTTCTTGTTCTATTAGTCCCATATGTGAATGTCTCCTCATGATATCTATCATAATATTTAATGCTACAACTTTCAGGTCTTTGTGAATTTGTTAGGTCGGTGAGATCTTCATTAGATATTTGTTTAAGTATTCTCTTTGTCACTGCTAATGAAACACCCATATCAATTTCTACCACTGGTTTTCTACAGGCTGTCTTTGCAAGCATATCAACAGTGTCATGCCTTGAGATGCCAACATGTGATGGTATCCATAGGAATTTAATTTCAAATCTGTTTTCTTTAGCAGCTAAAACATTCATTCGAATATCACTGACTATTTTCTGGGTGTCACCTCCACTACTATGAGCGTTCAATGCCAGGAGTGCACTCTGCGAGTCACAGTATATAAGACCACTGCCTTTGTCTTTTAAAAATTCAGTGGCAAGGTATATGCCTGCAAGTTCGGTTTGAGTTGTACTTGCCCAGTCATTGACGCTCTTCATTGCTGTATGTACGAGAGAAGATTGTTCAAATATATTGCATGCACATCCGGTACATCGTCCACCTTCTTCTACAGAGCCGTCGGTATGAGGTGTGAGGTGTGGTTGAGATGGTGTGAATGAGTGAATAGTGAGGTGTGAGATTGGTTTCTCAGCTCATGATTATTGACAATGATTATTATAGTTCACAGTGACTGTGTTCACAATGATTATTATAGATAATCAGTACTGTTATACGCAATATAGAATTGTAGATAATGATTATTGATTACAAATTACATGTAATCAGATAATGATTGTAAAATATGTTATATAATTAAAAATAGCGTTAATAAACAAGTTTTACATATAATGAGTAAGGATGTGGAATACTGTTGCTGAATTGTAACCTTATAACCAATAAGCAAACAACCTACACAAGGTTATGTGTAGCTTGCTACACATCTGTTTAAAATCCAATAGCCAGGAGATATATGTACCTTCAGAGTGGTCGATTCCATTATGGAAGCAACGGTTAGCTAAAACCAAAATATTTTGGCTCAATTCTCCTTATAATATGAGCATCGGGTAGTAAGATGATGTATTGAAAATTATGATGTATGAAACATTATTATTATGTTATATGAAACGTCATAATGTCAATCATCTCCCTTATATAACCCTGTAGACGCGCTATAACACGATATAGTTCGCCTGGTGGGTGTTCTATATCACATTTGCCAATAAATGGTATCCACATTATATAAGAATTGGTTATATTCAAGTTCAAATATTAAATACGGCCACAGGATGAATATACGGTAGTGGGTTTAGGTCTTGAGAAGTCTTACCGTGTGGCCGACCTCCACTTTCTTGCTCCCGAGGACGTGAAAGTCAGTCATGGTGTCAACCCAAGATGGTATCGCTATGTTTCGGGAAGATATTGTTCTCGGTAAACCCACAGCAATGTGGCATGTGTCTTAACTTTAAGATAATAGCGACACATTGCTTAATATGCTAAAAGAATCTGGTCCAGACAAATGTCGTATATGAATGCAATCGAAGATCCTAAAAGTGTTCTCTTAAATCTACGAGAGACTAAGAAACTGGTTCCCTTCCATAAAGCTCAATTAATCATGAATTGAGTGACGTTAATTCATATATTTCCGTGTCATATTATACTGATAACGGCCTTGTGATCACAAATAGAGGAAAGACGACAACACACCGGAGTATACCCCTCAGTACACCCGCATGCTACACTTACGCCGCTCTAAATTAAATATCTACCGTGTAGTAGCAACTACTTCGAGTAAGGAACCTTGTCCTTACACTTCAGACCAAAATGTTTGTCATCAGAATACCCCTTCAACATTCCTCATATAATAATTATAATAATGTAATGATAATCCAAAACTAACCATGCCATCAGACAGTATGAACTTAATAAATACTGCCCTATTTCTTCAGAACCCTTGATTACGAGGAACAAAAGTCATAATTGGCCGAGGCTCAAGTCATTACAGATTACGTTAAATAAATTGCCGACAAACCAACTACAGAGAGAGAGAGACTAGATGTCAACATTTCAGGCAGCACCAATCAGTTCAAAGCCTATAAAAATGGATGAAAATAGTTACCATCGGAAAGAAGCATCCCTCTGATAAGCTCCCATCAGTTGCCTGGTACAAAGATGTGAGCACACAGTCCACCGTCCCTCGGCACAGAAACACCAGGGGTGAAAACCGGAGAACACACACTACAATTAGAAGATCCATTTGAGTGAGAGAGAGAGAGATAAACACAGAGGAAGAAACAGCGCAAAGATTGGGACAAGCAAATGAACATTTTGTTAACCACTAGTTGCTAAAGTGTGTAATACATTCCAGCAGCCAAGGCGCCACCTACAAAATGACACTGTATCACTGGAAGATTAAAATTATATTTCACTGGAATTACATAAATTCGAGTAAATAAAATTTACCAATAAATAATTGCAGACCGGTAAAATGGATTGCAGTGTCGTGCCTGAAGCCAATGTTTAGTTATGTTTTAGGCCCTGGCGAAGCCCTGCAGTTGTGAATTACTCGGTGCAGCAGTGGTCGTGACTTGCTCAGAAAGGTAATAATCATGTACCAGTCCTTCATCAAAATACAATGCTGTCTGGCTTACAAGGAATTACTCAGATATTGACATTAAGTTAAATACTGACTTAAGTAGATTTAATCTTGGGTGGAGGATGGGTTGACTCCCAGACCCTGGTTATTTGTTAATATCAAAAGACTTACCACGATTTAATGTTGTTAGTAATTTAGTTTCAAAGACATATTTAAAGTTAGACATCCAGTCCACACATCTTAAAATATGAAGTGACGTTCCGGTCCGTCCCGGACCATTACCATGATCCGTTCTGGACCATTATCACGGTTCAGGACGTGGTCCATTATGAAATTATTGTGAGTTCTGCAATATGAAAAAAATGATCGAAAGGAAATTAAAAGCCAATTTGAAAAGTGACAAAATTATTGCATATCTTAAACGGAGAAACGGCAATACAGTCTGACAAATGCATTCATATTTTTTAATTTCAGTTTGAATATAATTTGTATTTGTGTTTTCCATTATAAATCATTAATTAGGCCTTTTCTCAAGATGTTTTAAGTGATATTTTAATGTCATTTTTACTCTACTAATTAAAATGATGAGAAGGCGGTGAGAATTCTTATTGATATTCAATGTCGTTTCGTGAATTAAATTTTGCTTACAAATTTATGAATTTTAGTTGCTTACAGATGTAAGCAGTTAATTATTCCTTCCTGGAGTGGCTGACTTGTTAATATTTTTGCACATTTCATCTCCAGAACGCTTAGTCGTATTGCCTTAAAATGGATCAGTTCTAATATACATATATATATATATATATATATATATATATATATATATATATATATATATAATATATATATTATATATATATATATATATATGTATATATATATATATATATATATATATATATATAAATATCTATTATATAATTATATTATATATAAAATATAGTATATATATTTTTTGGGGGGGCGGGGGCTTTTGTTATGGCAAGCCCAGGAAGATGCTTATTTGTTTTCTTTATTGAAATCACCTCATCGTACTAACTTCAAATCTGAAACACTTGTGAATAGCAGTACAATTGAGACCTGGTGTTATTAGGCTGTGTTGCCCAATATTAACTATTATTTGTATATGATTAATTTTTTGTAGTTGTGGTATTTTTATTCGATGCTTCATACTCCAATCCCAAGTTACCACAAAACTAGCCTGATTTAGAGTGGAACTCTCGAAACCAGCTACAGGTAAACGTCTAGACTCGCCCAACAGTAAGGGTATCCCGGAAACGCGCTGCGAACCAAGGCCAGGTAAACAGCCAATCGACCGATACATGTTGCCAATTGTAGCGTGCGAGTATGTGTGTGTTCTGCAGGTCTTGGCGTTGGACCAGGCTGGTTCTTTGTCTGTGGCGACGGTGTCCGCGTTGCCTGCTGGCTGGGTAGGAAGCAAAGGAAGGGAGGGGTCAGGGGGCAAAGGGGAAGAGGAAGTGAGAGAATGACAACAAAAAATAATAGCGAATAATAATACCAAAACGTTGGCATTTAATAATGACAATAGGAAGAATGAACATCATTTCAAGGAAGACGCGCTGGCCCGGGCCGCAGCACGCTGAGGGCGGAAGAATATTTATTGGAGATTGTGTCTGGTGCAAGTGTTGTCCGGTGCTTTAAATATTCAGTTAATACCAGGAAGCAATGTGAGAGTTTTCTCGTTTCGTTCTGCTCCTCACTTATTGGGGCCCACGGCCCCTTTGTCCCCCCCCCCCTGGGGTTCCCCTCTCGGGGCCCCCCCCTCCCCCCCCCCCCCCCCAACGGTCCCTTTCTGCTCTTCCCTATAGTCACTTCCTAGCCCCCACGGTCCTTCTGTCCCTCAGTCCATCCCTTCGCCCCAAAGTCCCTCCTTTCACCCCTTTCCCCACAGCTCCTCTCCCCCCCCCTCCTATTGTCCCCGCCCCCCTTCCCCCCAGCGTGGAGTATACTTGCCGGAGCCACCAGTTGGTCCGCCGCAGGTGGAGTGAGTCCTTAGGTTGTTACTCATATCCCTCCTCCTCCTTCCCTCCCCCTCCCCCCCCCCCCAGTAACATGTGGTGCTTGGGGGAGGGAGCAGAGGAGAGACTGGTGGTGGTGGGGGCAGTGTGGCCGAGGGGCTGCCTGGTGGATGTTGTTTTGGATAAGAACGGAATGGATATTTGAGATAATTGTTAGGACTACATTGGAAAGAGGACGGTCCCACCGCTCTACCGTCCAGCCCTCTCTTGGGCTGGACGGTAGAGCGACGGTCTCGCTCATGCAGGTCGGCGTTCAATCCCGACAGTCCAAGCAGTGGGACACCATTCCTCCTACCCCCCCCTCCCCCACCCCATCACAAATCATATCCCGACCCTCCCAAGTGTTGTGGAGTCGTAATGGTTTGGCGCTTTCCCCTGATAATTCCCTTCCTCTCTTGGTTATGGAGGTAGTTTACAGGGATGGTTATCTTGAGATGATTCCGGGGATTTTTTTTTTTAATGTCCCGCTGCCCGGTCCTCGACCAGGCCTCCACCCCCAAGAAGCAGCCCGTGACAGCTGACTAACACCAGGTACCTATTTTACTGCTAGGTAACAGGGGCATAGGGTTAAAGAAACTCTGCCATTGTTTCTCGCCGGCGCCGGGATCGAACCCAGGACCACAGGATCACAAGTCCAG
>WNGS01163731.1:11056280-11074645 GCA_020271785.1 Procambarus virginalis | reverse complement strand
CATACTGTTTATGAAAAAGTTCTTCCGTTGAAGGTAAGACAAATTTTTCAAACAGAAAGGGAGAAAGACCTGGGAATGGACATAACCAAAAATCTGATGCCAGAAGGCCACATTAGCAGAATAACAACAGGTGCATATGGCATACTTGCCAACATCCGGGTATCCTTCAGAAACTTGGACAAAGGAGATTTCCAGGCTTTATGTACAGCGAAGATGAGACCCACTCTTGAATGTGTGTCCCCAGCATGGAACCCTTCCCTGAAAAAGGATAAGATGAAACTAGAAAAGGTTCAAAGATATGCAAGGAGACTCGTTCCGGAGCTGAGGAGATTGAGTTATGAGGAGAGACTTGAGAAAAAGGAACCTTACGACACTGGAGGAAAGGAGAGATGGGAGACATGATAACAACATATAAGATTCTAAGGGAAATTGACAAATAAACAAAGCAACGTTGCTCAAAGCTAGGAACATTAGAACGAGGCGTCATAGCTGGAAACTGGAGACACAAATGAGTCTTATAGACACCAGGAAGAACTTTTTCAGTGTTAGAGCTGTAAATAAATGGAATAGGCTAGAGGCAAAAGTCGTTGAAGCTATTCGATTCAAAATTAAAATGTAAATATTCATCCCATCCTTCTGTTTAAATAGTAATTTTTGTAACTATATGGACCATCGTACATATGTTGACCTAATGGACAATTAGATAATAGAATTTGGTTCTACTCACTTTATAGAGTCCGTACAAAATAAAACTAAAAACCAAACTTAAATATTCCTTGGCCTAGTATCGCACATATATGTTCTATATTAATATAAGCCTCACATAGCGTGCATTAGGCCTAGAATGGTTAGGTTAGGTTTAATATGCAACATAAATCTAAAACCTTTTCCGGTTTGTCCAATTCAATAGTACCAAATACTACTTTCTAAACGTCCGTTACATCAATATATGTACGATGGTCCACATCGTTACTGTAAGTACTATCTGAACAGGAGGATGGGCTGAAATATGATAAAAGCGTGAGAAATAAGTCATTGCATTAATTTAAGAACGTTCGGAAGGCGGGGCTAGGAGCCTAGCTCAACCCTGCTAGCACCTCTGGATGAGTACTGCTAAACTAATCCCCAAGTCCCAGTACTTTCCCCAATCCCCAGTACCCTGTACTTTCCCCATCCCCCAGTACCCTGTACTTTCCCCAATCCCCCAGTACCCTGTACTTTCCCCTACTGTTCAGTTCTCAATACTATTCTCGCATCAAGTTCCTGGATTTTATTTACATCCCTATTCCAGGAATTTTCGTAGTATCTCAGCTCCTGGAATTTTCCTCTTCAGATCCCTTCCATACTCTGACCCCAGAGCCCCCCCCCCTCCGCCACCCCCAAGGTGTTTACCCAGTGCAAGGCTCCGTCTCATATTTGATGGTGTTGCCTTTTGATCCCTTCCCCCACCTCCTCATCCCCTCCCCTCTACCCCATTCCTCACCCAAGCCACCCTCGTGCCAGTACTGTTTACAGGGGGGCCACGGGGACACGACGGGCGTGAGACTCAACTGTCGCTGGAGCAGGAAGAGATGAACTGGAGTGTCGGAGGAGGAGGTTAACAAGTGATGAGAAGAGGAAGGGTTTTGATGGAAGAGGAAGGGTTTTATACTAGACGGTGGGAAGAGGAGGGGGCGTGGGGTTTTGTAGGAGGGGTGAGGCAGACCGGGGGAAGGATGGGTATGGAAGAGGAAGGGAGAGGAAAGTTTAGTGGAGGGAACGGTGGTTTGATACCCTGGTCTCGTCAGGATGGCAAGTTCTGTACGGGTACAAAATAAAAACAACACGATAAAAATGCATTGTTAAATTCCGCTTATCTTTACTAACAATGAGCTACATTTTGTGCTATGTAAGCTAGACATTTTGATTAGTGTTAAATTTATCACAAGTGGCGCAATAAGTTGGTTTGTCATAAGTACGTTTTTGCTGTTAGTGCTTTAATTATGGCAATTTGTTATTTATATGAAACTCTTAAAACAAATATTGAACTGAGGAAGTAGTACTCGGGAAGTGTCGGCTCACTTTTTTTTATTAATATATGAGGTACATCTACATTAGTGCAGCTCCCCTATACTATATGAAGTGGAGTACAGTGTGTTAAAAAAACTAACTAGTTGATGCTAAAAAATCCCCATCACACAGGATGGTTAGTCATACAGAGGCATGTGATAAGCAGTCTGCACTGGCAGACTCGGGAAGCATTTTGAGGATATCATCAACACAAGATTGAATAAGGCAGCAGTGGTAATAAGTCTCCATCTCGCAGGATGGTTAGTCATACAGGGCCATATGTTTAGTAGCCTGCACTGGCAAATTTTGGGTACACTGTGAGGATATCTTCAAGAATACGAGAGTGAATAAAGTAATTGCAAAGCTCCAGGTACCTCATGCCAACTGGTCTGAAAGGCCTAATAACTGGGCATTCAGTGATGTAGTGCGGGAAATCGTGCCGCAGTTCCTGCTCATAGAATTTGCAACTGGAGTGCTCAGGATTGGGAGATCTGTCACCTGCAGCCACCTGCCACAGGTAACGGTAACCCAACCTGATCCTTGCAACCACTGTGTCGCACAGTCTGGTGGACATTTTGTGCTGCCCATAGATATAGGTTTCAGATCTGAACAAATCATAGCTTTTTATACTAGTATTTTCAGGTCGTTGGGAGTCAGTAATTTGTTTCCTATCAGATCTGAGTCAGCTGACTGCCGGCAACACATGGACGCAGGTCAGTGGGGGGAAGAAGTAAGGTTCAGATTGGGATATACCGAAACACGTTCAGTCACCTTATCACTTTAGGTAACCCTTTCAATCCGCTTCTGTCGTGGCCACCTGACATCACCTTAATTAACTGAACTCGATCAGGATGGTTAGTTACAGTATAATGGAAAGGTCATTAACAATCATAATATTCCTTGTGAAAAGAGAGGAAACTACTATAAACATGCCTGTTAAATTGGACTTTTCATGTGCCTTCTTCGTCTGAACACTCGAATATTTAATAGAGGACTATTGAATAATTATTGAATTTATTGTGTTGTTACAATACTTTATGATTGGCATGCTTCCCGAAGGAAAGTATACGATTGAAGTCTATATGTAGAGAAAATACAATATGATAATACATAGATAATTAATTTCAAAGTAAAGTAATAGTGATACTGGATGTATAATCATAATTGTTACCATAGTGAGACGTGGCCACCAGCTAGACTGACACTAAGCCGTACTAAAGTATTGTAAATGAAAGAAAACCGGAAAACAAATGCGTTGAACAGTTTTGAGAAAATTAAAAAATCTACTTCTCACATGTTCAATTTTACAACAAATAATAAAATGAGAAATAATACTGTAATTTTATTTAAAGAATAATTGCCAAGCATGTAACAAATACAAATGATTTAAATTAATTTGAGAACAGATAAATAAAACTATTAAATTGGCTTCGTTTATTTTCTAGTTAGAATTTATATTCATGAGAAGCTTGGTATTCCTCAATATGCCTGAAGCTGTTGTTACGATCCTGTTCAGCAGATATATATATATATATATATATATATATATATATATATATATATATATATATATATATATATATATATATATGACTTGTTTGTTTGGCAGATGCTTGGGGGCTAGCCTCACTCAACTTTACAGGGTGAATGGTCTGGGATATGGGACAGGCATAGGTAAGTCGGCGTCGCTCTCCTCGTGTAAATCGGTGAAAGGTCGCTGGCCGAGTCCCTAGATTTCATTACATTTTCTGAGACCCCATGTACTACCCAAAATTTGCCAGTGCAGGCTACTAAACATATGGCCCTGTATGACTAACCATCCTGCGAGATGGTGACCTTTATTACCACTGCTACCTTATTCAACTTTGTGTTGATGATATCCTCAAAATGCTTCCGGAGTCTGCCAGTGCAGACTGCTTATCACATGCCTCTGTATGACTAACCATCCTGTGTGATGGGGATTTTTTTAGCATCAACTAGTTAGCTTTTTTGACACACTGTACTCCACTTCATATAGTCTAGGGGAGCTGCACTAATGCAGATGTACCTAAATGTGTTAATAATTATAGAATAAAAACAGAGGGGAGAGGGGATCTTGGGGGAGGGTGGAAATTTGGAGAGGGAGGAAAATGGAAAAGGAGAAATTGATAGTGGGAGATGGGAGAGTGGGAGTTGGCCGGGCATGTTTGTGATCAGTTGGCCGGGCATGTTTGTGATCAGTTGGCCGGGCATGTTTGTGATCAGTTGGCCTGGGATGTTTGTGATCAGTTGGCCGGGCATGTTTGTGATCAGTTGGCCTGGGATGTTTGTGATCAGTTGGCCGGGCATGTTTGTGATCAGTTGGCCGGGCATGTTTGTGATCAGTTGGCCTGGGATGTTTGTGATCAGTTGGCCGGGCATGTTTGTGATCAGTTGGCCTGGGATGTTTGTGATCAGTTGGCCTGGGATGTTTGTGATCAGTTGGCCTGGGATGTTTGTGATCAGTTGGCCGGGCATGTTTGTGATCAGTTGGCCGGGCATGTTTGTGATCAGTTGGCCGGGCATGTTTGTGATCAGTTGGCCGGGCATGTTTGTGATCAGTTGGCCGGGCATGTTTGTGATCAGTTGGCCGGGCATGTTTGTGATCAGTTGGCCGGGCATGTTTGTGATCAGTTGATCGGGCATGTTTGTGATCAGTTGATCGGGCATGTTTGTGATCAGCTGGCCGGGCATGTCTATGATCAGCTGGCCGGGCTTATTGCCAAAGCGCGATCAATTGGTCATCCTCTCTGAGGCAGTGGTTCATCTCACCCTAACACCGATCTCTCCAGTAATTTCATTATGGTTAAGCTCATTAAACGAATATAATTTCGCTTACACGCGAGATAATTTAATGGCAGAAGAGACTATCGTTCATAATCCTCGTGTGGAGCTCTTCATGATGTGACTTTTCTAGTCGGGTTATTTTTATGGCCTAAGGTTAAATAGTGAATTAACATTTGGCCGTTACCGACGATATATAAAACAGGCAAGTTCATTATGATGTTAAGATGCGACAATCTTTACAACCCTTGACTAGTGGCCTCTATGTCGACCACTGTACAGGATTTTGGTGTTCACCAAGCTCAAAATTCTAATCAAATTTCGTTTCTTTTAGAAAAAAGTCAGGTTTGGGTAATTTTTACTTTACTGCGAGGCTAGCTTTCAGCTTATAACCTTGCAGTAGATACCGGTGTGTTGATATGCTATCAGGCCATGTTTTGATTCCCGTGTCGTTACGTTTTTCCCCCTTGCAACACATCCAAGAGGACTCCAGTACATAGAGGAAGTTGCCCAGCACACCTCGGCCCTCCTGGAGCAGTAGGTTAGGGTGGAGAGACACACGGTGCTCGGGTCACAGCCTACTGATCCGCCTACAGGTTATGTACCCCCTACTGGCTTACACGTAACTTAATATGTACTCTTTCCAAGAGTGAGACGTTAGCATTGCACTGTGGGGTTTAAACCAGTCTCCGAAACTGACTTATTGTCTGGTGTTGTGCTCTCACTCGGAGATAGAATCCAAGGCTTCAGAAGTAACTCTTGCAAGTTAATTGCCTCCTCCTCACATAACTTCCACCGTGTGTATGCAATGTGTAAATCAATTCTTAGGTCAGTCAGGTATTCCCCAGAGGCAGAAAAAAGTAAGGCAAATAATTAATCCCATAAAACATTTATTAAACAATTCAGACAGAATATAATTAATATGGATAACATCACTAAAATAAAGATCATTGGCACTTTAAGAGAAGTTTCAATAGTCTTCTATTGCAGCTGAATTTGAATTAGAATTAATTACTCTACATCATTGCTCAGACGTCCTAATAAACTTTATGAAGTGCTTTAATCACTTAGGCAATAATTCAGAGGCTTAGCAATAATGAAGCATAGAAATCATTGTCATACAAATGGTCACTATAAATCACCTCGCCTTTCACCTGTTTGCCCTCTTCACTTTGCAGTGCAAGTTGCTTTGCCGGATACAGTAAGCCTGTATAAAGCACGCACGCACACACACACACACACACACACACACACACACACACACACACACACACACACACACACACACACACACACACACACACACACACACACACAGCAATCACACACACACACACACACACACAGCCAGCACACAGTACAAGACTAATACTCGAACTAAGGGGTATGAGCTACGAGGAGAGACTACGAGAATTAAACCTCACGTCGCTGGAAGACAGAAGAGTTGGGGGGGGGCATGATCCCCACTTACAAGATTCCCAAAGGAATTGATAAGGTAGATAAAGACAGGCTATTTAACACAAGGGGCACACGCACAAGGGGACACAGGTTGAAATTGAGTGGCCAAATGAGCCATGGAGATATTAGAAAGAACTTTTTTAATGTCTTTTAGTGTCAAACTGCCAAATGAACCTTCGTCGTAAACAGAGATTATTCTCAAGTTTTAACTTTAAAGTAATATAAATCGTTGGTTTAAATTATAAAAAGGGTATGCTGAAAACGTTTTCTTTGAAGAATTTGATTTTCTGTAAACGGAATTCGTGGGCACGCTGAAACAGTTTTCGAATTCCATATTGCACATTATCGCCAGTAATATATCGTATTAACGTAACCAAACAATGAAACCCAACCTAACCAAACCTTAATCTAAAGTAACCTTAACCTAATCTAACCATGGATAGAGAATAGATAATAGCAGAAACTATATATATATTCCCTCGAGGGGATCTCCTCCCTGAGGACATGTTGAACCATCATAACTACACACCGTCTTCCGAAATGTAACCATGATTGAATACATTCTCTGTCAATGTAACCATTTTCACTACACAGGCGCTGCTAGGTACATCTACAACCATCATTATGTCCTCCACAAATGGGGAGATAAATGTAAGAGCACAAATAAGTGCAATTATGTACTATTCATAGCAGTCAGGAATTGTACTTATTTTCACTTAGTATTAAATCGTACTGTCAAATATATAGTGAATATTTGAGTTTACCTGAAAAACTGAATAGAAAACCACGACCTCACCTAACCGTCTTAGTTTTTGAAGATAATAATTTTATTGCTTCTTAATTACAATTAGTACTTAACCTATAGCTATATTGATATTATAGTTTTATAAAACAAATAAAACAGAACTAAAATATATCAACAAATTGTAAAGTAACTCAGGATATTTTCCAAATTTGTATAAAATCTCTATTGTTTAATAACACTGAAAAAGAAATTCCTGATTTTAAAACTTGTGTATAGCAATTTGAACTTGAAAGCTTCATCCTAAAATTCTGAATGTCTTAACAGAAAACGAGAGTAAATGGGGCGGTAAATGTAACAGCCCCGTAAGTGCAATTATGTACTGTGTATGACAGTAAGGAAATGTACTTATTACACTTAGTATTAAATCGTACTGTCAATTCGGAGGATGGGTTGATTATTACCACCGTCCCTCTTCTTCATTACCTTCCCTTTCCTTCATCACTTATTTGCAGAAAGTGCATCTTCATATCATATCATATCATATACCTTCTGCAATGGTCAGAAGGCAGCAATAACAATTAAAACTTTAGAGTTGAGAGTAATTCACGAGAGCATCGCTACAAACGGCGAATGTGACTAACCTTTTACTAAACTAGGACTAATAATAGCCATAAAAGGAGGTAAGGACAGTGCATCATGCGGTGACAAAATGCTAGACTCGGTGATCGTACACAGAGGTCCAACTGGAGAATAGAACAGCGGGATATTGGACATTATCAATGCATCCTGGGAGCTAGGCAAATTACCGATCTCTTGGAAGAAAGCAGACATAATACAGGGTTGGACATGTTTATGAGTGGGATTGGGTAGTTATAAATAGGAGCTGCCTCGTATGAGCCAATAGGCTTTCTGCAGTTACCATTATTCTTGTGTTCTTATGTTCTTAAGAACGCAGACATAGTACAGATTCCTAAGTCGAAAGAACCTGGCAATTACTGATGTTAATCCAAAAGGTTTCCAGGGGAAAACTGCTAGCCTGGATTCAAGATTACCTCTGTCACAGGTATGCCAGAGTAAAGCTGCAGGACCAGGTGTCAAACTACCAAGTGCATGAGAATTGGACTCCACAAGGAGGAATCTTTAGCCCAGGCATTCTCAACGGGGGCGATAGTTAAGCTGAGGGGGGGGGGGCGATATAGTATTGTCATCACTATTTTTCTTTAAAAAACAAAAATAATTCTATAAACATTATAAACAAAATATGCAAATTCACATTTTAACCTACATGATCATTCCAAATTCATGTTCTGTCTTCAGTTTGATATAAACAAGTTTTAAACACGTTGCGTTGTGTATACAATGATTCAATGGGATGCCTGGCGATTGGCGGGCGAGACTGAACAGTAATTATGGCGGTCGGTCCAGTGTTTCTTAACTCTCGTGATGATATTCTGAGGTTTAATGGTATTGATGTTGTGATAATTGAATGAACCACGTTAAAACTGAAGAAAGTATTACTGACTATATTTTCATAACTCTCCTATCATTAATAATGACTGTTAAAAAGAATAAATGTAGACAGTATCTGGAGAAGTATTTGTTGAAAGTTGAAGGTCCAATTGTTGGATTTTCAGTTGAAAGTCCAAAGTTGAAAGGCTTTGTTTAAGGTCCAATTGATTCAAAACAGCCTTTGTGTCATATATGTAACAGCTCATTTTCAAATGAAGCTATGAGGCTATCAAGACTTGTTGAGAATTTAAAAAAAAATCCTGACAAAATGGACAAACCCATTAATTATTTACCAAATTTTAAAACGCATTTTAAACAACGAAAAACTGTTCCTTTCTTAATTTAGAAAAAAAAACACAAACAAATACAAATGGAATGATTGCATCTAATGAAATTGAACAAATCGTTGCAAAAACTGTGCATACAATTGCTGAAAATATTGTTCTGCCTGCCTTTGAAATTCTTAGGAAACTGTTGCATCAAGATTCATCAAGTGTTTTACAAGATTACCATTTAACAGTGATCGATTCAGAGAAGAATTGATGGAATATCTGCCTATGTAGAAATTCAGCTCAACTCTGTGCCTGTTAGTGGCTTTAGGTATTGTATGTACTAGCTCTATCTATAAATCCAACATTATGTTTGTAACTCATCTTCTATGTATGTACTTTTACCCGAATAAACATTTGAATTTCGATTTTTGAAAAGTTGGAAAAAAAGCTGAAAATTCTCAATTCAAACTGAAGAATCAACAGTAAGTAATAGAGGTATTACACACAGAAATCACAATAACGGGGTATATGAAATGAACAAATCTACAAGGGCCAGTGGATGACGGCATCCATAACAAATGTCAAGTCTGTTTGCAGTGTTGGTTAATTCTCTGCAAAATGGCTACCAGGTATAGCTTCTTACATGGGGCAGAGGCTTGTGTAAGAAGGGGGCAGGGAGCTGGGGAGGGAAGCAGGGAGGAAAGAGGAAATCGGCTTGGGCTGTGGGGAGAGTAGAGCAGGAATGTATTTAACCTGGGTGTGAGCGCATCTACACTTAAGCCCAGATGAAAGTTAGATTATATAATTTGCCAATTAGGCTGCTAAATTGTCAGCTAATATGGTGGCGGACTGACACACGGGTAAATTTGTAAACACACACATTCCAGGAAGGGCTATAATTCTGGCGGCCGTAATAAAGTTTGACGTGGCATTATCCCCCACTCACCTGTCTGTTCACGGGTGCACGCACAGGCGCTCTCACGCACTCACCTGTCACTGACTACGGGGAAGTGAGGTCTAGTTCTTTGTCCCCCACCATTAGCCTGGTTCCTGTTGCTTTATAATTTAATTATTATGAAGCTCGAGTTATTTGTCGAAGCTGGCGCTTTAAAGTTGTGGATAGAGGTGACTTCCACGACATTGCCTTTTATGCGTTCACTTTAAACACTCGTACAGGTACGGCAATTTCTTTACATTCTCTAACTTCTTACTCTAACTAACTAACTTTCTCTAATCTTCTCTAACTTTGCTTTGTGATTAACTAGGTATGGACTTCTGGCTGGCACTGCANATGTTCTGTATGTGACAGCTCACCTGATTAGCCAAGATAATAAATAACGAAACATGCCACATTATCGTGTAGAAAATTTGCAGAACCCCGTCATTTTGTTAAGAAACATAGAAAATATTAAAGAATATAGAAAATACACTAATATATACTAATATTATCTAAGCAGCAGCTGCGTTGCCCAGGGCAGTAATGGTAACGTCCGCATGCCTCTTCAAGTGGAAATGATCATGAAGCAGCAAGAGGCTTGGTAACAATACGCTGTGATCATCATGCCTCTAACAATCAACCCTTTTATAGTGAGGGGTTAAGTTTGTTTACGTCACCACTTTGTCGAAAATGGTGCTCGCCTCGAGGATATGCTGCTCGCCTCACCTAATAACTTAATCAATAACACTTGTAGACCTGTGTGTGTGTGTGTGTGATTGAATATGGCCGAAATGGCTTGATCAATGATTCTAACACGACTCTGTTATATTTCTTATGTTCTTGGGAATGAAGTTAGTTTTTTAAATCAATGAAGTTAGTTTTTCAACTCAACGAAGTTAATTTTTGAATTTTATTCGGCCTGACACGTCTCGCTGAAGGACATGTTTCGTTGAAGATTTCATCAACCTCTACGAAGGCAGAGGGAAAGTGCCTACATAGTGGCAAGGATTCTATTATACTGCATGCAGGATTATATGAAATGTTACACAGTTGATGTCGGCTGGGGCAGAGGGTAAGGTGGAAGCTTTCTTGGTCTCGAATGTTGTTTTTATGAATTTCTCTGGTGACAGTCTGGTTGTGTGTTGATACGATGTGAGCTTAGAAAAAATACATCTCATCCTTTTTGATCAAACTAAACAACAAAGGATCACAAGGATCACAAGCGAATTGAAACCGGAGATAAACAGATTGGCTGACACTGTTAATGCCAAAAGGTCTGAAGTAAATCTTGTCGAAAGTTACTGGAGAGTACAAATCTGGATATTCGTATGAGAATGCCAAGATCCACAAACCTGGAAACCAGCTTCGTCCGATCATCAACCAGATACGTGCAGTGTGCCTCCAGTCTTAAGTCACCGAAGGCATTTTTGAGGTTATTGCGACATGTCAAGCATCTAGAGCGAGATCTCTAGATATTGAGTCGCTGCTCACCTACGTGCCTTCTGGATGATGCTGTTAGAATGTTTGACAGAGTTTATCGGGATCCGGTTTGTATTCCTCATGATATGCCAGAACGCATACCTAGGTAAACTGCTCGTAGCATATACCCAAGAGGCACCATTCCTGAGTCCTTGTGTACAAAATAAGTAGATATTCGTCATCTAAAATTGCCTCTATTTAAATTTTTGTTTACAAAAGTTCTACGCCTTTGTTATAAAATACGCCACTGACATAAATGTTGGCCCTTGCCACCCACTATCTTGTGCACTAAGACGAAATCTAACGTAACGATCTCGTTACGTCAGGTCACGAGAGGACTGACGCATGTTCAGTGCGCGTAACATTCTTGGTAGAGATTGGCCTTACACAGGAAAATGACACACTGCTGCAGACTGATCGTCCCTTAAAGCTGCCCTTAAAGAGTGTGGGGCGTACCTCCATCATGGTCAGATGGTTATCATGGTTGGATGGCCATCCTGGTCGGATGACCATCCTGGGCGGATGACCATCCTGGGCGGATGACCATCCTGGGCGGATGACCATCCTGGGCGGATGACCATTCTGGCCCTGTGAAACAGGAAAGGCTCGTTCATTGGGTTCTGTGTATGTCATTAGTGGGTAGCTGGCGATCTTAATTGATATTAGATTGTGTGGAGGTGATGGTAGCGGCGGGTGTGTTGTTAGGGTTGTATGGAAGTGGTGGTGGTAGTAGTAGCGGTGTTGATGGTGATGGCTTCTGAGAGTCGTACTGGTAACGTGGTGGTAGTAGTAGCAGTGTTGATGGTGATGGCTTCTGAGAGTCGTACTGATAACGTGGTGGTGGTAGTAATGGTTTTTAAAGTGATGTTGGAAGGTAAAGTATTTACCAGGAGAAAGCGCTAAGCTATTACGTCTATATAGAACTTGGAAGGGACATGTGGAAAAAGATTTTGGATAGGATGGAGGGATAGAGTGGTGGACATGTTGGGAACCGGTCGGCCGAGCGGGATCCTTTGTCCTGGGTTCGATCCCGGGCGCCGGCGAGAAACAATGGGCAGAGTTTCTTTCACCCTATGCCCCTGTTACCTGGCAGTAAAATAGGTACCTGGGTGTTAGTCAGCTGTCACGGGCTGCTTCCTGGGGGTGGAGGTCTGGTCGAGGACAGGGCCGCGGGGACACTAAAGCCCTGAAATCATCTCAACATAACCTCAAGATGGTTTTTGGTGTAGTGATGTTGACGGTTTAGGTTGTTGTGGCT
The DNA here is from genome assembly GCA_020271785.1 of Procambarus virginalis. Lineage (NCBI taxonomy): Eukaryota > Metazoa > Arthropoda > Malacostraca > Decapoda > Cambaridae > Procambarus > Procambarus virginalis. Next base: position 11,062,136 of record WNGS01163731.1, on the reverse strand, counting down.
CTGAGATAGCAGTGTTTGGGTGATGGGATATGGTAGATAGTGCTACCGGGAGGTTAAACTTTATCTCCCTAGTCCCATCTCTCAACCTTCAATCGACTGGCTTACTGATCCCAATGTCTACTGAGCTCACACCACATCTACATACGCACCTGTGTTTCAAGTCCGCCAACACTACCTAATTTATTTTGAGTTCATAAAACTTGTTCCCAGCTGACGTTGACGATTTGTTTGATCTCTGTGGCTTTGGGTACTGATTTCTCTCTCTGTGTCCCCCATGTCTGTGTACTACTAATGCCAATTAGCCTGCCTCGTCTATATCCTGCAAATATTGTATGTAGGATTATATATTGTATGTATACAAATATTGTATGTAGGAAATATTGTATGTAAGAGCCTGGCCTCGGGCCGGGCTTGGGGAGTAGAAAAACTCCCAGAACCCCCATCAACCAGGATTGTCCGCACTATTTCTCCTCTCTTACAGTGACGTGATGTTTAATTTCTTTAGCCTTGACTCGTAAATCGTACATCGTAACTCGGGGACTCGTCTGGTAGCAGATCCCTGAACTATATTCACACTTGTACTGAAGAGTAATAATGGCATCATTCCTCTTGGTGACATACTAGTAATGCTGTAAACTGGTGCTTCTTCAGATGAGTAGCTGACCAAGCCTGGAGACCCACACTAACCTTGTCTGAGTACATAACACCCCCCCCCCCACCCTGTTGCCTGTGTACACAACACACCCCACCCTGTTGCCTATGTACACCCCCATCCCCCACCCTGTTGCCTGTGTAAACCCCCCCCACCCTGTTGCCTATGTACACAACACCCCCCCCTCTGTTGCCTGTGTACACCCCCATCCCCCACCCTGTTTCCTGTGTACACCCCCCACCCTGTTGCCTATGTACATAACACCCTCCCCCCCCTGTTGCCTGTGTACACAACACCCCCCCCCCCTGTTGCCTGTGTACACAACACTCTCCCTCTCTAGTACATAATATTTTATTTCCAGCTACTTGTATAGAACTTTGTACGTTGGGGGCCATAATATACAAACCGAGACGTATAGAGATATAAATATCTAAAGTACCTGAAATAATAAAATACAATAAATTACTTTGGCAAATATTTTCAAAGTTTGTATAAATATATGAGGTTTAGTAATGCTTTATATGGGAATAGAAAGTAGTGGCCTGTTGTGGAATTTAAAATATTTGTTTATACGTGAAAACGGCGGCAGTAGTATTACCTAAACAAAAATATTAAACTTTGCCACGCATCAGTGATGCATTGTGGCTCATTCTGGATTCTTGAACCTGGTTTCACTTGCAGCTCCTAACGCTGCCAGGATCTTTCCATATTCCCAGGCCCCGTGTTCGTCTTTGACTATGCTCCTGGAGGCACGCCACATCGTTTCTTCTAGCGCCCTCTGAACAGACATTTCTACTACCAAGTTTGTACAGCCGAATCCCTTGCTCCTCTGGAATATTTGTGGGTTCTGGTTTGCTTGCTTCATTGTTTGGTTACCCGCAGGATCCTTCAGCTTGCGAGGTGTACATACCCCACCATCGCCCACTTCTGCAGAGCACGTATGACCTCAATTTCACCCCTTTGTAGTGTTTCTCACCTTCGCACGTGTTACCATGTAGCAACAATTTGCCACCATTTATTTCTTTTTATCACTGTTATTAACGCCCCAACCCCCCCCCCCTCCCCTACAGTCACACTCGCCTTGTGTGAGAACACCCCATTCCTGTGTCTAATATATATGTCAATGACCTGACAGTGGAAATTGCTCCTTCATATCAATGTTTGCGGATGCTGCAAAACTAATGGGAAAGGTAAGGTTAGGGTTAAATTGGAATGCATTTCAAGAGGATTTGGACACACTTAAAAATTGGTCTGAAATATGGCTGCTAGAATTTAACCCAGCAAAATGCAATGTTATGAGGCTTGAAACAGGAGTGCAAAGACCACTACAGCATATAGGATGAATACCTTGAGGTGCTTCCGGGGCTTAGCGTCCCCGCGGCCCGGTCGTCGACCAGGCCTCCTGTTTGCTGGACTGATCAACCAGGCTGTTAGACGCGGCTGCTCGCAGCCTGACGTATGAGTCACAGCCTGGTTGATCAGGTATCCTTTAGAGGTTCTTATCCAGTTCTCTCTTGAACACTGTGAGGGGTCTGCCAGTTATGCCCCTTATGTGTAGTGGAAGCGTGTTGAACAGTCTCGGGCCTCTGATGTTGATAGAGTTCTATCTCAGAGTACCTGTTGCACCTCTGCTTTTCAACGGGGGTTATTCTGCACATCCTGCCATGTCTTCTGGTCTCATGTGATGTTATTTCTGTGTGCATTCGAACTAGGCACACCTCAAGGTGGTGTCCTAAGCCCTATGCTCTTCAATATACTTATGCACAAACTTATCCATGACATACCTGTACAACCTACGGAAACTGTTATATGTTATGCTGATGATATTTGTATTATGGCACATAGTAAACCAAGACTACAAGTGTTACTTGATGCATTCTCCAAGAAAGTAGTAGAATGTGGCCTCATAATCTCTGTTGATAAAACAAGGGTTCTTATTCCCCATTCTCTTCATGTTAATTATACTATTAATGGAGTGCCCGTGGAGACTTGCGAGTCTTATAAATATCTTGGAGTCGAGGTTAATGATGCAAATCTCGTCAGCAACCTGCGCAAAAAACTAGTTGAGCGTCTTAAACCTCTCAAAACTCTTGTTGGCAAAGGATTTGGCATTAACATAAAATATGCCCGTAGTTTTTATATTGCCTTTGTACGATCTGTTGTTGATTATTATGCCTTGCATCTTCTTAATTTTTCACCTAAACAATTACAAGGCCTAGATGTAGTACAGAATGATGCCATGCGCATCATCCTGGGTTGTCCTAGAACTGTCAGAATTGTTAACATGAGAAAGGAACTAAACTTACCTTCCATTTACGAAAGAATAGTTCTACTTAGTACTATGTTTTGCGCCAAAACTTTGAAGAATAATGGTCCCCCCAGCTCTATTCAAATTAAATTGAGATCCATTCTAAACAATTCTGACTGTTCCCTCAATCCACCGCAAAAAGCTCCCTACAGTGCGTTTTTTTTTTTTTTTTTTTTTATTAATTCCTTAGGTACATCTGCATTTGTGCAGCTACCCTAGACTATATGAAGTGGAGTACAGTGGTCAAAAAAGCTAACTAGTTTATGCTAGAAAATCCCCATCACACAGGATGGTTAGTCATACAGAGCAGCGTGGCTCAGTTGTTGTGCCTATAATCTTCGGAAACTGAATGTGTCTCTTAACCCTGATAAAACTGTTACTATATTCCCCCTTGGAAAGATGTGGAGGTCTCTCTGCTTATACCCCCATCAGTTGAAACAAATGTATAACACTGACATTTGAGATGTATAACATTAGAAGCTATTGACAGTCATCTTCACATTCTCAACCGACTGAATCCTATGCCTTTACTGATGGCTCTGTGCAGTTAGGCACTGGTAGAACAGGTTGTGCATGTGCAGTGTATAAAGGAATGAAATGATCATGTCTAGTACACAGAGATTGAACAACTGGGCTAGCACGACGCAGACCGAGCTAGTGGGCATTTATCTAGCCACTGAATACCTTAAGCTCAATGGTGGTGGAGTTATTTCTGTGACTCTAAAAGTGCTCTGCAGTCCTTAAATAACCCATCACAATGTATATCGGCGTAGCTTGTAATATTAAATGGAATGTAATCTTTGCCAATGATATAATTCATCAAGAACTGTAAAAAAGCACTATCGCAGGCCCTTCACAATCTGTGGAGACAAAGCCTAGATACTGGTGTTATCCCTGACATACTAAAAACAGCAGAGATAGCACCACTCCATAAAGGAGGAAATAAGGCAGAGGCAAAAAATTACAGACCGATAGCACTAACAGCGCACATCATAAAAATTTTGAGTGCTAAGAAGTAAGATCACAAAATACATGGAATCACAGCATCTCCATAACCCCGGACAACATGGTTTCAGAACAGGGCGCTCTTGTCTGTCGCAGTTGCTGGACCACTATGATATGGCATTAGATGCTATGGAAGACAAACAAAACGCAGATGTAATTTACACAGATTTCGCAAAAGCTTTTGATAAATGTGACCATGGTGTTATTGCACATAAAATGCGTTCAAAAGGAATTACCGGAAAAATGGGCAGATGGATCTACAATTTCCTGACTAACAGAACCCAATGTGTAATAGTCAACAAAATAAAATCCAGCCCATCAACCGTGAGAGCTCAGTCCCCCAGGGTACTGTGCTTGCTCCAGTGCTTTTCTCATCCTCATATCGGACATAGACAAGAACACAACCTATAGCACTGCATCATCCTTTTGCAGATGACACTAGGATTTTCATGAGAGAGGCAACAAGAAGACCGACAAACCTCCAATCAGATGTAGATCAGGTCTTTCTATGGGCTTCAGAAAATATATGGTGTTTAACGAAGATAAATTCTAGCTCATGCGCTATGGAAAAAAATGAAAATATAAAAACGGAAACCACGTAAAAACTCGGGCAAATCATAATATAGAACGAAAATGCAATGTAATGGATCTGGGTGTACTCATGTCGGAAGACCTTACCTTTAAATGAACACAATAAAGTAGCCGTCACAACTGCAAGAAAAATGGTAGGTTGGATAACAAGAACTTTTCACACTAGAGATGCTATACCGATGATGATGATACTTTTCAAAACGCTTGTGCTCTCTAGAGTGGAGTACTGTTGCACATGACAGGCCCCTTTCAAAGCTGGAGAAATTGCTGACCTGGAGAGCGTGCAGAGATTGATCCTTTACTGCTAGAATCCACTCAGTAAAACATCTAAATTACTGGGACCGACTAAAGAGCCTAAATCTGTACTCCCTTGAGCGCAGGCGGGAGAGATACATAATAATTTACACGTGGAAAATAATTGAGGGGCTGGTCCCAAACCTGCACACATTATTATTATTAACATCTTTATTGACAAAATTAATTACAATTTTGCCTAATCTGAGGATTTTGATAGTCTGATTAAAGTGAGGATAATGCTAGTAGTCACTGTCACGCAGGACAGAGGGTCAACATAAGACAATAGGTCTAACTGTAGGCTGAAGCACATATATATCATGGTTACAATCAATGTTTTAATATATGGATATGTGAAAACAACTTATCTACTGTGCACTGCCACACAAGGGCAGGGATGGGTTCATAGGTGATGCAGCTTAGAAGTAATTAATATACATAAAAATTGTTCTTCATTCTTTAAAATGGACAAGCAAATTTTGGGATAAATTGTTAGGACGTCGTCCAGAACACCTGAGTCAATAAATAGTTACACAGTTGGTGGTACAAGAGGGCCAGGAGGTCTAAAGTCCTTTACGGTTTCACATTCATCAATGTAGTGTTCTAGTGAGTGCATTAAAGGTTTGATCACAGAGTTTACAATCTGAGTACTCTGGTAGTGGCTCAGCCTCACTAACCTGCCAGATGTGTCTGTAGCCAAGGCGAATTCGCGCAATGCTACATCACATTGCCTGGTTCGGCTACTATGCCGACCATACAAATACCTATTATTACAAAACTTGTCATAACTTTTAATACTGCAGCTTTCAGGTCTCTGGGCATTTCTTAGTTCTTCTAAATCTGAATTAATTTCTTTAATTTGTATGTTTCTAATAACTGCATTAGATAGTCCAAAGTCATAATCAATGTTTTCTTTCCTGCAAGCCTCATTGGCCAATCAATCTACAAATCATGTTTTCCAACTCCAACATGGGATGGGATCCACACAAATTTTATACAAGTTATT
>WNGS01163731.1:11029960-11033215 GCA_020271785.1 Procambarus virginalis | reverse complement strand
ATTATATATAATATACATACTATATATATATATATATATATATATATGATAATATAATATATATATATATAGTATATATATATAAATATACATATACATATATTGCTTCTGTCTTGAACTCCTCCTGGTATCCTAATTATCCTAAGCTAATCGGTCTCCTGCCTATGTTCGCAAACAATTAATACCTCTGGAGATCAACTGGTTCTTTCAAATTATCAGCCCAATGTTAGTCACTTCATAATATCACAACATTATACCCAGGATTCCTTACCCGCGTGTTCTTCCGTGTGGTCAGTGAAGATAGTAATAGTTTTGGATCACTTGATGAACTAGGCGATAACACAGGATGCCATGACAAGACCTGGCGAGTTAGGGGCAGAAAGAAAGATACAAAAAACTGTTTTCCTTCTCCTTTTCCAGTGAGTGACCAGATAGGAAGGTGGAGTGTATAGTTAACCCACTTCTTCCTCCCAGTACCCCAAAAGAAAGTGAGCTCAATGTAGGGAAGGAGAAGAGAAGTGGGACAGGATTCCGAAGTGAACGACAGGAGAAGAGAGGTGAATGCCAGCGGGAGGGAGACAGGGCTTAAAGAATTGACGGGCCGGAAAGTTTAATGTTGGGTAATGGCATGTTGGGATTTATGTGTTGGGGGTTATTTCTACTGCTGTAGAAATAACCCCTAACGACAATTAGTGGGAAGTTACTAATGATTAGTAACTTACCACTATTAATTCTAAATGATTAGAACCCTAACGATTAGTAATGGGAAGTTAGAATGAGTTATTTTTACTACTGTAGTGACGTTTTCACGATAGTGAACGGGGCTAATTGTTGGCAGTTGGTCCAGGGTCAAGAAGAGAGAATCGAACGTGTGTACATCGTGTAAATCTTCGTATTTGCTTGGAGTGTTTGCTGGCGAGGGAGAAGTAAACAGTATTGGGTGTGGGGTCACGTGGTTGTATTTACGTCTTCTACTGTGACGGTCAGGAATTGTTCTTTTATTCCAGTACTCCAGAAACACACTGTTGGACTGACACAGCTGAGACAAGTAACAGTTGTGGCTTTAGCGGATTTGTCAAACAGGATCTGTTAATTGATTTCAAATATAATATGGGCCTAAGGCCAGAATTGCTGATGGTCCCGCATTTAATTTCAGACTAATTGCCATTCGTGACGGAGGCTGTGTTGCCTTGGTGTTTGGTTTGGTGGTTGGTTAAGGCCTATCAAGCGCGGAGGGGTTATTAAAGCCACCATAATAGCTTACTGACTAACCAGCAATTATACTTTAGGGCTGAACATAGCCAGGACTTAAATAAAATCTTTATTGTATATATATTCACTGAGAAGTTAAGTACCCCTCTAGGTGTATATGTCCTGTGTTTGATCCCTTACGTACATTCGTGCAATCATCAGACTGTGCGAGAGTAGACTTTCAGCTCTTGGGCTCAGACTTTTTAACATTACTGTCCGCTGTGCATACCCCTTTACAGCCATCATGACTTTCGTCGCATACATTATAATTTTTTATTGAATTATTTATTCACGTGGAGGACTTCAATTGCCGGAAAGTTTAGTTGTAGACTTTGTCTGGTGTCTGTACATTGACTGGTGCGATGCGTCACTTTTTCTCATTAAGCTTCGACATATGAAGCTGACTCAGATGTTCAATTTACACATGGTGCCTCGTCTTGACCCCACTTCTTGGGATACAGCTTGTATTTGAGGCACAACTAAAGTTTTTCAGTTATATGGTCCATTGTCATGATGTGACAAACGAGTGCTATGTACGCTTTTATCGACTAATTGGTACCAACCAACACCAATTCGCCTAGCTTACCAGGAACCAATACCCATTAGTTCGGAAAAGTATAGTTACAGTTCTAATATTTCCATCATATAGGAAGCAATATATACGCTTGTACCCGAGCATGTAAACGTGGAAACATTTTACAAGTGTGAAGGCACTTTGCTAGTGTGTGGTTGAGCTCGACACTGGTGCCTCGTGCTGTTCTTAATCGATTTGTTTGTGGGGATTAAGCTCGTGTTCGTGTGTGTACTTGTAGCTAGGCACCTTTTTGTGTGTGTAGGATCGAGCTTTAGCTCTTGGATTCATTCCAGCGGTTAGTCATCTAATGCGGTGTTTTTCAAACTTTTTTTTTGTTTAACTGCGACCCACATCAAGAACTACATATGGTATCGCGACCCAGTATGTCTATATGTAATAAAATAGGCACAAACTCTGTGAATTGTTTCTTTATTTGCTATTGATACATGATAAATACATATTTAATGATGGAACATATTTAATTAAGTTACACGTTTATATTTTAGTAAGGATATAGACAAATAAAAAGAAACATTTTGCATGAAATTCTAGCAAAAAAGTTACAATAAACTATTTGCTAGAATTGTTTATTAGAATTGTATCCAGTGACTGGCCTCCTAGTTCCTCCTAGTTTCATTACCTTACATTTACTTTGGTTGAACTTTAGTAGCCATTTGTCGGACCATTCCTTCAGTTTGTCTAGGTCATCTTGTAGCCTCATACTATCCTCCTCTGTCCTGATCCTCCTCATAATTTTCGCTCAGTCAGTCAGTCAGTCAGTCAGTCAGTCAGTCAGTCTGGGGCCACATTATTAATGTCAAAACAGATCACAATTGTCCAAGTTCAAACTGTTGACCGAGCAGCAGCAACACTTGTATTGTTTATCAGTGATATGTGAAAAGGGGCGTGTATAGACCAGAGACTTGTGTCAGCTGCAGTTACGATGACAGATCGCGATCTTGTGTTGATGATATCATCAAAATGCTTCCAGAGTCTGTCAGTGCAGACTACTTATCACATGCCTCTGTATGACTAACTATCCTGTGTGATGGGGATTTTTTAGCATCACGTAGCTAGCTTTTTTACACACTGGACTCCACTTCATATAGTCTAGGGCAGCTGCACGAATGCAGATGTACCTAATGTATTAATAAAAAAAAACAGATCCTCTTTACACAAACTGTGTAAGCCTTTATATAGTGTATGGTAGCTACATAAGTTCTGATGGACCTATGTTAAAAACAAATGAAGGATGTGCCGTTACCTGTAGCAGGGAGCTGCAAATGATGGTATTTCAATCATGAGTATTCCATGTAAACACCGAGAGTTGGAAATGGGTCATAATAATGCCCTCAATATTACTTACTATTACGGCATTAAACCTTTTAAAACTGCTCGTACGAGGCACCTGACATTTTGAAATACTTTAT
>WNGS01163731.1:11022460-11027460 GCA_020271785.1 Procambarus virginalis | reverse complement strand
AGTCATTCGTGATAAGTTTCTAGTTACTGTATATATGTCCCTCGTTTTACCGTATTTCACTTTGAAACTTTTGTATGTTTATTTGGTCACTTCGCTTTGGAATATTTTACGTCAAAATCAACTCTGAGTTAATGCTTCTCTGCTCCAGTGTGGTTCAGGTCAGTTCCTTTCTTCACAGTTAAGTCCCCTTTGCATGGGAGCGAGCTCTGTGATAATAATCGGCTCTGTGATTTCCCTCAAAATACCCCTCACACAATATATTAATATCGCCCCGAGTCCCGTGCTTTTTGGTGCTTCACTAAACATCAAAATATTTTCCTAAGTTGTCAAGAATAAAAAATCATCTCCAACCCCTTAGGAGTTCAACTAATTACTTCAACTGGACTGATTGCTACTGGCTCCTTAGAACTGTAAAGACTGTAGTTAGCACACGTTGACCAGTCCAATCCAGTTCAGTACCAGTCCAGCAACCAGGCCGCTGGGTCGCTGAGCCCCGAAATCACCTCAAGGTAAGGTCAAGGGAGCTCGTCCTTCAAGCACACAAAGACAAAGTCACCTCCATACCTTCAAGCATTTGGAAATCGTTAGAAAGTCTGGGCTGCTACAGATGGCCGCCTTCCTTACTACCCTCTAATATATAAATATACCTGATCCCATGGCTCTATTCTTGTGCTTCATGTTATTGCTATATGGTTTCAAGCGACCGTTTCCGTTGTATCATTAACGTCAGTACTGCCAGCTTATTACCTGCTGTTCTCACTGTGACATCAACAGCAGGAACTATATGTCTTTAATATTAATTATTTGTAAGTAGCACAGCTTTTTGACCCAGTCACATGTGCACAATAATTTTGGCAGGTCATTGCAAATTTCTTTGTGAATGCTGCGAAAACACCAACTTCTAGGTCCCCATGTTAAACTGTTAGCCCGTCCTCTAAACAAATCTATTACCATGAGAAACCACACCTCACCCTTCATACCGCCTGGATAGTTCTCTAGATATTTGTGATGGTCTGAAAGCATATTACGGTTCCAGTAATAGTCTACATGTAAAGTGGCAAATGAACCTATGTCGTAATAAGAGATTATTCTCAAGTTATAAGTTCAATGTAATAGAAATCGTTGGTGTAAAATATAAAAAGTGTGTGCTGAAAATGTTTTCTTTGAGGAATTTGGCTTTCTGTAAACGGATTTCTTATGCACACTGAAATAGTATTCTGTTTACACATTTCATATTATCGTCAATAATACATCGTAGTAACATAACCAAACGTAATGAAACCTAACCTAACCAAACCCTAACCTAACCATACTTTAACCTAAAGTATATCTTGAGATGATTTCGGGTCTTTAGTGTCCCCGCGGCCCGGTCCGCGACCAGGCCTCCACCCCCAGGAAGCAGCCCGTGACAGCTATGACCCAGGTACCTATTTTACTGCTAGGTAACAGGGGCATAGGGTGAAAGAAACGCTGCCCATTGTTTCTCTCCGGCGCCCGGGATCGAGCCCGGGACCACAGGATCACAAGTCCAGCGTGTTGTCCGCTCGGCCGACCGGCTCCCCTTAACCCCTTAAAGGTTAAAAGTAACCTTAATTAATCTAACCTAACCATGGATAGAGAGTAGATAATAGCACAAATTATGTATTCCTCAATCCATTCCCTTGAGCGGATCTCCTCCCCGAGGACAGGTTGAAACTGAAAACTATATTGTTTTACCAAAATGCTTTTAAACTCAAAAATTAATATAGTCCATTAAGAAACATTGTTAATTTTACATACTAGCTGGAACTGAATGATGTGTGGCAGTCGCACGATCTGGACATGAGGGAGTAGGAGTTGAAGGAAGCTAAGTGGTGTTATGGAGAACTGCTTTTCATAACACTGGTCACACGTAAGCCATTAGATGCAAAGGTTAGTAGCACACGGGGTGCAGCAAGGGGGGGGGGTACGACGAGGAGTAGAGGCAAGGGAGGAAGCTGCGAGGAGTAGAGGCAAGGGAGGAAGCTGTGAGGAGTAGAGGCAAGAGAGGAAGCTGTGAGGAGTAGAGGCAAGGGAGGAAGCTGTGAGGAGTAGAGGCAAGAGAGGAAGCTGTGAGGAGTAGAGGCAAGAGAGGAAGCTGCGAGGAGTAGAGGCAACCGGGATGCTGGATGCTTTTAACAGAGATCAGTAACTGGCATCGATGATTGATGCATCAGTCCCATTTAATGATGACTAGCGCAGTGTTGGTAACATGATGATTTATCTATATAATATTCATGAGTGGCACTAGATATGGCTAACGTCCATTTCATGAATGATAGTATTGTGCGTTGATAAGAGTGCTCTCAGCGGCGCGCGGAGCTCCTCGTCATGGTCTCTCCCAGCTACTTGCCGCCATCTGCAGCCCCTGGAATATTTACATACCTGTGAAGTATTTGTTCAACCGTTGCAACACAGTTACAAATACAGGCGGAGTCTTAGCAGTGTACGTGGATTAATTTACGTATATATATATATATATATATATATATATATATATATATATATATATATATATATATATATATATATATATATATAGGGGGGTACCACCTCCCTAGGGGGTACCACCACCCTATAGGGGGGTATATATATATATATATATATATATATATATATATATATATATATATATATATATATATATATATATATATATACAATCATTTACACAAATACATATACACATCGATAATCTATTGTATCACCAGGCTTGATATATGATAGCTTGGTACAACAGGCTGTTGCTTGTAGCGGCCCCATCTTGTATATTTATATTTATTCGACAATTTGTACTTGGATTATTGTAAGTAAAAATCACATTACAACCCCGATAACGGACACCTTTTCTCTCCTCAGACATAAATTTATGCACATCAGAGTTTAATCACTTATTTTGCCCTCACTAATTATATGATAAAGAAAATCGTAGGGCTCCCGGGTGCAGTATTACACCACGCACAGACGAGTTGCTCCGTGGTAGTAGGCTTGGGGCCAACTGAACATATAGACTTGCGTTATATTTATCTGAAATGTATAGGAAAAAAAGGTGATGGGTGTTTTACTTTCCTGAACTTGTGTTTAGAAAAATGTAAATATTTGTCTTTCCTTCTTAAGAGGATGGAAGGGACTTATATAAAATACTTCATAAGTAAACTTTAAAAGGACTGTATAATGATTTTTCAAAGTTTTGAGGAACCTTCAAGGGAATGAGTTGAGATTTTATCTCGTCTTTAAAGGGTTAATTTGGTTTTAACTTGTATATTCATCTTCAAAAAGTCCGCAATTCAATCTCATCTTCAGTGGTCATGTTGTCTCCCCCTTACTCTTTTCCTCGTTAAAAGGTCCTGTCATTGACATTTAAATTAATTTCTCGTCACTGATTTATCCAGCTAAAAATCCTCCCTGTCGTCCCGCCTTGTACGCTTAGCCAGTGTGTGTCGTGTCCAGCGAGGAGAGATGGAAGGATTGTGGATGAGAGGGAGGGGTGGGAGTGGTGGTTATAGATGGCAGGCGGCTTTGACAGCTCCGTCGAGTTCAATACGAGAAGGGTAAAACGGGTTGTTTAGAGAATTGCATTTTAGCGTATTTGTGCACTTGTTTTGTTTGTGTAGCTGAGGGTGAAATGGTGGGTGGGGGTGATGGGGAGACGAGGAAGGGAGAGAGTGAAAGAAGAGAGGTAGAGAGAGAGAGGGAGGGAGGAAGATGAAAAAGAAGGAGAGACACAGCAAAACGTAGGAAAGAAAGATAGGGAGAGAGGACAAGAGAGTGAGACCGAGAAGAGAGAGGACGAGACGCCGAGAGAGACGAGAGGAGAGAAGAGAGAGAGAGAGAGAGACACGGCCAGAATGAGAACGAACAAATAATGTAATGTGTTAAGCGTTTTCATGTCTTCTCGCGTTTGTTATTTCCCTTAGTAACATACCAGAGCGATCCAGTCCTTCGGGAAACCATTTCCTGGAACGCTTATTACATTTTTTCCCTGCCAATTGTTCTTCCTTCCTAGTGGCATTCTCCCGGGTTGCGTCCGAGGGGGGTCGCTGGCGTCTGGGATTGGGTCGCTGGCGTCGGGAAGGGGTCGCTGGCGTCGGGAAGGGGTCGCTGGCGTCGGGAAGGAGTCGCTGGCGTCGGGGAAGGTGGTCGCTGCGTCGGGAAGGGGTCGCTGGCGTCGGGAAGGGGTCGCTGGCGTCGGGAAGGGGGTCGCTGGCGTCGGGAGGAAGGTCGCTGGCGTCGGGAAGGGGGAAGTCCGCTGGCGTCGGGAGGGGGTCGTTTGGCGTCGGGAAGGGGGTCACTGGCGTCAGGGAAGGGAGTCGCTGGCGTCGGGAAGGGGTCGCTGGTCGTCGGGAAGGAAGGTCGCTGGCGTCGGGAAGGGGGATCGCTGGCGGTCGGGAAGGGGGTCGCTGGCGTCGGGGAAGGGGGTCGTTGGCGTCGGGAAGGGGGCCGTTGGCGTCGGGAAGGGGGGTCGCTGGCGTCGGGAAGAGGGGTCGCTGGTGTCGGGGAGGGAGTCGCTGGCGTCGGGAAGGGGGTCGTTGGCGTCGGGGAGGAAGTCGCTGGCGTCGGGAAGGGGGTCACTGGCGTCAGGGAAGGGAGTCGCTGGCGTCGGGGAGGGAGTCGCTGGCGTCGGGGAGGGGGTCGCTGGGGTCGGGGAAGGGAGTCGCTGGGGTCGGGGGGAGGGGGCTCGCTGGGGTCCGGGGTTCGCATGACTTGTTACATAGGTAAATAGTGTTACCTCAGACGGCGCTGGAAATAAAACACTACTAAACTTAAATGTAAAAAAGGCTTCAACGCTACAGTGGCACCATCAATACTACAGTGACACCATCAACACTACAGTGACACCATCAACACTACAGCGACACCATCAACATTACAGTGACACCATCAACACTACAGTGACACCATCAACACTACAGCGACACATCAACATTACAGTGGCACCATCAACACTACAGTGACACCATGAACACTACAGTGACACCATC
>WNGS01163731.1:10965628-11011205 GCA_020271785.1 Procambarus virginalis | reverse complement strand
AACACTACAGCGACACCATCAACATTATAGTGACACCCACAGCTCTACAGTGACATTCCCAAGTATTACAGTAACACTTCCAGCACTATAGTGACAACTCCAGCACTATAGTGACACCTCCCAACACTATAGTGACACCTCCAGCACTATAGTGACAACTCCAGCACTATAGTGACTCCTCCCAACACTACAGTAACTACCAATGCTACAGTCACAGCCCCAAATACAGTGACTCGGCCAACACTGTACGGACAGTGACGTCACCGAGGCAGGGCCAGCCAGGTACAGAGGGTGATAATGAGCTAACCAACTCGCGACACATCAACTGGCATAGTCAATAATTGTTAATAAATGACGAATCCAACTCGCTGTCGAGGCGAATAAAACGCTTCGATTAATGTGAAACACAAATTATCTTGGATTTTGTCGCATGTTATTGCTTTCTAACACAGATTCATTTACAGGATGAGCTATTGAAAAAATTGAGACATTAATTATTTATCATGGGAGAGAGCATAGCCTAATGTAAAGACAAAAATGTATATTCGTGGTCGCCATGGAAACACTGACCATTGTGGCGTAATCTATATCGATTTACCGCAGTAAAACAACGGAATTTTTTTAAGTGTGTTGTGTGGGTAGTGTTTGTCCTTAATTAGGGTGCAAAGGGTGAGAGTGCATTGTAGAAAAAGTAGCAAAAGCTTGAAAAACGAGCAGTTTAGCGTCGCTAGTCTGGCAAGGTGGTGGCACTGGGCCGTACAATAGTTTGGGCAGCGACGGAGAGGTGGGCTTGCCGGGATGTCTGGGTTCAAAGTTGGGCTGGGACTGCGCCGGCGCACCAGCCATCGCGAGGGTTTAGCGATGGACAGCGTGGGTGGAGGGGTCTGCTCACGACACGCCACGGAAGCAGTCCTCAAGTCCAACATCCAGCTGCCCAACGTGAAGCTCAAGAAGTTCCGCAAGTACGACACCTTCATCTGGCTCCGTGAGCCCCACAAGGAGGGCACTGCCATAACCCTGACAAGCCGCTCAAACAGACTCCGCTCCCTCAACTCAATGTAAGTAAAGCCACAAAACAAACTTGGCCCTCCCCCCTCCCCTCCCCACCAATCATAACATTACCTCTCCTCTCCCACGTGGACCTTCACCTGTTACATTGCCCTCCTAAACACAGCCACAATCCCTGTTTGTTCTACCTCTTGTCTAGTGTTTTACATTTCCTCACTGTTGTTGTTGGTGATACTGCACAGCAAGTGAATGCTGTGTGTATAATAGTACCATTTTGGAAAATCATGTTTTTTATATTTTCAGGAATAAATACCGATAATTGAACAAGTGAAGTGTAGTGTGTTATTTTGTAAGTGATCGATTGGAATTCGATAGTGTCATATAAAATCACAAATTTGAGTATTAGAAACCACTGAAAAATGCAGAGAAAAAAATCTGACAGGTTGTGCATAGTGTTTTGCTGGCGTCTTACTAAGATAAGAATAAGGGAGAGACGATAATGAGGGATGAGAACTCATCACCTGAGAAGATATTAGTGGCGGTTCCCGCGCTCATCGTCGGAAATTTGAATGGTGCAAAATTGTTAATTGTTTTTATAGACGGGAAATTCAGAATCAGAGAAGTTTTCAATTTTTTTATCAAAAGTGTGCGAAATTTATTTTGACATGGTGGTTAAAAATACTCAGTGACCCTATAGGAGACTAGGCTCATAAGCCTGGGCAGTGGCAGTGAAGTGTGAGACTAAGGTGAGTGTGTTTTAGTTCAAATTAAATAAATGAATATTATAATTATAAATATTATAATATTTCACTGAAAAGAATGTGAGCTAATCTGATATAAATTGTGAGAAATTTACTGCATAAAATGTGAAATTATATATGAAGAATTAATATATATTTGTCCATGAGAATTTGAAGAAAATATCTGTGATTTGATGATCTGGAGAATATGTCGATAGCTGTTGTATTTAGCTTTGATAAGCTTGTGTGTCAACAAAATCAAGTGTATGAAAAATTCCGTATATGGAAAATGAATTTCACAAATGTTTCAGTATCACTGTACTAAGAAAAATTTGTATTATTTGTGTTACCCAGCTGTGCACAAGCTCGTGCGCGTTCGCACACTTGCACATTTAAATATACATATGCCTATACGTGTACACACTGCAACTGTATATGTGGGCAAAGCTTGCATGCACACTCAGGCAGAGTGAATAATTAGAGTAAAACTTATCTAAACCACCAATTAAATCTAAACCTAAAATTTAAATTGAAGGAACACGGTGAACGATGGTTAAGTGTCAGTTATAAATATTTAAATAAGCTGTTTAATTATTATGTTTGTGTTCAATTATATTATTTTATTATTACTTATAATAAACATTGTTAAGGAATTTAGACTTTTCTGCCTCAGTCGACTATAATAGAGGCGGGGCGGGGGTCATATATCCACTAGCCGTTCATTACATGTTCTCACTGCTCCGGTGTTCATATTATAATATATAACTAATGCTTGACAGTTTTCCTCCATTGAGTAATATTTATTATGATATTAATGTGTTTGTAACATGCTTTGTTTTCATTTGAGCGAACTCTGCAGACTTCGATTAACGTTTAAGTGATAAAGCATTGAATTTCCTTGGTTTTCCCCTCTCATTGCTCTTTATTACAGTCGGTGGATAAAACGAAGCATATAATATTGTTGTTCTTAGGCTAGACTTAGGCTAGACAGTCGACTTGAGAATGGTCCAGGACGGACCGAAACGTCGTGGTCCCTTCACCTTCTAGTGTGTGGTCTGGTCAACAGACTACTGCAAGTTCCAGCTGTAGCATAAATATTACGATTAATTCAGGTGTAATGTTTGTGATAAGTAGTGGGCAAGCGTTCTCTAGGGAAGGTATCACATCGTGATGGCAACTGTCTTGCCTCTCAACCAGAGAAACATGCACGTAATAACCCAACATTCCCCACGCAGACTGAAGAATTTAGGCAGTATTATGAACGTCGCTGGTCAAAGGTGGGAAGGAAGCACGGTGAGGTTACTGCTGGTCAATGGTTGGTAGAAAGGACGGTGAGGTTACTGCTGGTCAATGGTAGGTAGAAAGGACGGTGAGGTTACTGCTGGTTAAAGGTGGGAAGGAGGCACGGGGAGGTAGTGGTGGTCAATGGTAGGTAGGAAGGACGGTGAGGTACTGATGGTCAAAGGTGGGAAGGAATCACGATGAGGTTACTGCTGGTCAATGGTAGGTAGGAAGGACGGTGAGGTTACTGCTGGTCAATGGTAGGTAGGAAGGACGGTGAGGTACTGCTGGTTAAAGGTGGGAAGGAAGTGTTGTAGGAACACTGATCAAAGTAGTGACAGGAACGTTGGAGGCTGAGCTGTCACTCCTACTGTTTGAAGCACCAATAAAATAACAGCAATAATAGCCACAATAAAATTAACTGACAAAAATAAGAGTAATAACAATAAAAACATTAATACTAAAATATAACAATTATTATTATTATGGTTTATTATTATTGTTATTATTAATATTAATATTATTATAAGATAACAATTCAAATAATATTTAATAACAAGAACAATAATAATAGTAAAAATACTAATGATAATAATAATAACAATAATAACAACGATAACAATACAGTAAGGATAATGTCTTCTCACACACATAATAACATAGGATTAAAACCCACATTTGTGTATTTGTGAAATTTATGTAAGGAATTTACACCAAGTCTTTCGCACTCTCCTGAGTGCTTTGTCAAGGTCTGAGTGTGTGATTAGGACGAGACTTACATCTCAACGTCTAATGAACGTCAGATTAGACGTTGAGATGTAAGTCTCGTCCTGATCACACACTCAGACCTTGACAAAGCACTCAGAAGAGTGCGAAAGACTTGGTGTAAATTCCTTACATAAATTTAATAAATACACAAGTGTAGTTTTTTTTATCCTAAACAATAACAATAGTAATAATTATAATATAAATAAATACATTGATAAGTATACCCACGAAAATACTTTACAATACCTTGAGAGTTGTAGTGGCTCAGAAGTATGATCAATCAAACACTTACGAGAGTGTTAATTGTTCACATTTAAATATTTTGATCATTATAAATATAAAATATATATATATATATATATATATATATATATATATATATATATATATATATATATATATATATATATATATATATATTGTTGTGCACAAGAGTAAAGAGAGGAGCATTCTTACGCGTGGTCTGGGAAACGGTGGTGGGGCAGGTACGGCGCTGGCACTCGCAACACTCCAGCCACAAACGTCGGCTGTCAAGGAGACGGATTTAACTGGATCAGAAAATAAGCCCCATTTTAATCGTAAATTTGTTCTTGTATTTGGCCCCTTGTACGTGGAGATGGGGATGGTGGTCAGGTACACCTAAGCTGTGTTTGTGGTTTTTAGCTTCACATGTGTAAAGTTTACTGTAAATCTGTTGCGAGTTCCAGCAATGATAATAGTTGTATTAGGACAACGATCTACCTCAATATAGCGTACGGTTATTCTTACCGCTAGAATCCCCAGTGCAATTTATGATTCACCTCTGATGCTGTAGACAGAATTTGAACACCGCCTTATTTGACCACCAGAGAGACGTATATGCAAGGGATCAAATAGACTGTTATACTCGCTACCAATATATTATATCCTCGAGACAAATTTAATTAGTTAAATGTAAGCCAAAAGTAGACGAAGCATAAGGGCCACAGGAGACGACAAAGATAATCATATCGCCTTGGTCCCAAGCGTTGTTGCATCTTGTCTCAGCTCCTTGGAAATATCCGTCTCTTTGGTTGTAATAGGGCGTGTGTGCTCAACCTTATAAGATCAACTACGCAAATTTCATTTGTTAGAAGCTTTGTGTTATTGGAAATATTTCTATTTTAACGTTCTTGCTTCCCGTAAGTTGTCCTTTATATAATGCTGAACTCTCTCACTTGACGCTGGGGGTTCTATCTACATATACTTCCTCTCGCCTCTTGTGTACCTTTTGGTACTGTATCTCTGCTTTCTCACACTCACTTTGTATTTTAATCATCTTGATTATGGTATCCTCGTCCCTCATTCAAATTTACTCTTAATACGCTCTTAAGCACTACATTCACAGCTTCATTCAACGTGACCTAATAATCTCCATAAATACTTTACTGGCTTTTTGCGTCAGTTGACACAATTGCGTCTTAATTTGTCAATTTCTACAGGGCCAACTCTTGATTTTTCATCCTCATACCACACCAGTCTCTCGCTAAGGTGTGATCTAGTCACTTTTACTCCTACATGCCTTTCCGTTTCTTGCCTTAATACTAACCTGGGCTTTCAGGGAAACGTAACTAAATTCTTTATCTTTTTTTTCAACATCTCCTGTACTAAGTTATGTCAAATACAAAGCCCAGGTACTTGAACTGATCCACTCTATTCAGTACTCCTCTGTGCACTTTATTCAGCAGTATTCTTATATGTTGTCCACCATTAATCCTACTTTATTTCAATTACTTTTAGCTGTACTCTTTGATAGATGACCTTTATTACCATCAGACACTAATTTAATTCCTTTATGTAATATTCTTAATTTTCACCCCCTCATGAACCCAAACATTTATATACTGGACTATCCCTGGGGAGCATCACACAATCTTGGGATATATTTATATTATCAAACTAGCATTTTTTGCACCATTAACTCAAATGCGCTACTGGCTGCATAAAAGCTCTTCACAGCATTACATAACATAACTCGGACTATACATGCTCTGTACTTTCAAGAGACCATTTGTCCACTTTGTTTTTCTCAGCTTAAAAATTACACCTACCCTTTTTAACTTGTCTAACATCCTTGCTCAAATGTGTACGTAACCTCTTCCACAACCTATATTCTAGAACCTTATTTTGTAGTGGTTAGAACACACTATCTTATGAACAGATCCACAAGGGCCATGACGAGGATTCGAACCTGCGTCCGAGAGCATCCCAGACGCTGCCTTAATCGACTGAGCTATGACATGGTCTCGACATTGATTCGAATCCTCGTCACGGCCCTTGTGGATTTGTTCATTTGATGCATCACGCTATTGTGATTTCTGTGTGTAACACACTATCTCGTTTCACAATCGTTGCGATTCATATTCGAACCGTGTGTTAGTATGACGTCCGATTGGGCACCATTCTTTCCACCCTTGTGAACCCAGCAGTAATTTAGGATCTGAATTTTTTCTTTATTTTTTTACCTCACATGTGGCTGTACATATACAATGCTAACTAGCATATATACATTTTTTCTGTTCTCAACGGACAGGGTTAGAGATCTATTAGACATCATACAGTTAAGTGATTTATTGACCAATCAAGCATAGAAAGTAATTGTATTGCTAACCTACGTACATAAATTCATACATTTACGTCTGTCCTACATGAACAGTGATCGAGGTGTATTATTTTACACATAATGGCTTAATCATCAAATATCACAGTTTAATAAAGATTTAAAAGCTGCTATAGAAAGTAGTGTGTTACTAATCACTTAATCACAGAAGGTGATTAAGCTGCTTTTTCAAACTCAAATAAAAATTACATGACATATATAACTGATGCATTACATAGTCATTCTTGGGTACAAGTTCACTATACCATCAAATGTTATTGTTGGTCAGATAATATTTACAGAGTTCAGCATATCTTCACCCAGGAGGGACAAAAATCAGTCAATACGGGACATTGTACAATATAATGTTCAATGTTAAGTGGCTGATCGTGTTGAAAAAGTTAACCGGTTCTAATGCCTGAATCCAAATATTAAAAAAAAATTATTAAATAAAATAATAGGAACCCACATTCTTCACTAAATTATATTATCTTCTGTAATCTTCCAATCACAGTTTTCCCCACTACATTTTGTTCACTAATATCTTAATACTGTTTTAATAATTCAGTTCTCTCTGAAATATTAAGGTCCAATCCCAGCTCTATCTCATTACCACTTTCACGTGCTTTCAAGCATAGTTTTACTTGTTCTATTACCTTCTATTCACTGCATTATACAATTCCTTTATTTACACCTCGTTATGCTTACAAATTTATCATATATAGTGGTTCATTACTTAAATAGTCGAAACATAAGGGAAAGAATATTGAACTAATTTTAATATAACAAATGAGAAGCAAAAAATTAAAGAATGACCCTACAGCAGAGATAACATAATGGTAATTATAATTTGATGTGTTGAAGTTCTTAAAACCACACCTCTTTCTAATAATAAAAAAGTGCAAAAGAATATACACTTAGAGATGTTCCCCCGCTGCTTGGTGTATATACACAGGCAGTCTTGGACTATGTTCAGGACTAAAGTATACTTGCTGGTTGGTCAGTAAGCTGTTGTGGTGGTCTTAAAATCCTCCAAAGGGTGATAGGCCTAACCAAACCCCTACACCTAACCAAAACCAGAGAACAATAAAAGATGTTATTATTGAATGTGTCAAAAAGATAAATGTCAGAGCAGTCTCTCAGAGGACGGTGATACCGTCATCACTGACCTCATGCACAGTTTCAAATTCCGTTTAGTTCTATGTATTTAATATCACTATTCATTAAAAACTTAATACGAGACCTGAGTTCAGACTAGAAAAAAATATTTATGGCTTAGTGATTTATGGCTTGCGTGTTCCTGCAGCCTTTCTCACACAGATAAATGGGCCTGACGGCTGAGTGGACATCGCTTGGGATTCGTAGTCCTAGGGTCCGGGGATCGATCCGTGGCGAAGGTCAAAAAACGTAAGCAGAATTTCTTTCACTCTGATGTCCCTGTTAACCTAGCAGTAAATAGGTACCTGAGAGTTAGACAGCTGCTACGGGCTGCTTCCTGTGTGTGTGTATATTCACCTAGTTGTATTCACTTAGTTGTGCTTTGCTCTTTCGGCCCACCTCTCAACTGTTACTGCTATTTTTGTCCACACACACACACACACACACACACACACACACACACACACTCGACACTGGCAAAAGTTAGAACATCATTCAGAAACCTAAGCAAGGAGGCATTTAGGGCGCTTTACACTGCCTACGTGAGGCCAGTCTTAGAGTATGCCGCCTCATCATGGAGTCCCCATCTGAAGAAGCATATAATGAAACTGGAAAAGGTTCAGAGGTTTGCAACGAGACTCGTCCCTGAGCTACGAGGGATGGGGTATGAGGAGCGCCTGAGGGAACTGTGCCTTACGACACTAGAAAGAAGAAGGGAGAGAGGGGACATGATAGGAACGTATAAAATACTCAGAGGGATTGACAGAGTGGACATAGACGAAATGTTCACACGGAATAGTAACAGAACGAGGGGACATGGATGGAAGTTGGAAACTCAGATGAGTCACAGAGATGTTAGGAAGTTTTCTTTTAGCGTGAGAGTAGTGGGAAAATGGAATGCACTCAAGGAACAGGTTGTGGAAGCAAATACTATTCATAATTTTAAAACCAGGTATGATAGGGAAATGGGACAGGAGTCATTGCTGTAAACAACTGATGCTCGAAAGGCGGGATCCAAGAGTCAATGCTCGATCCTGCAGACACATATAGGTGAGTACATATAGGTGAGTACACACACACACACACACACACACACACACACACACACACACACACACACACACACACACACGCGCGCGCTTAGACCAAAGAGCCAAAGCTCATCCCCGCAAGCACAATTAGGTGAGTACACACATTCCCAGGAAGCAGCTCCGTAACAGCTGTCTAACTCCCAGGTACTTATTTAGTGATAGGTAACAGGGGCATTAAGGGTGAAAGAAACTTTGCGCATTTGTTTCTGCCTGGTCCAGGAATCGAACCCAGGCCACAGAATTACGAGCCATGCGCGCTGTCCACTCAGCTACCAGTCACCACCAGGTGCTACCAGGTGCTTACATTTTCAAAGAAAATGTAAGGAGTGTTTCTTCCCTAGGCATCAGACAATAAATATAGTGTGAAAATTAACTTTGGAGAGTTAATTGTTCAACTTCCCTTGACAGTGAAGAAAAACATAAATATTGAGAAGATTCGTGTTAGAATCATAAATCCTACCCTTTCGGCGATATATATATATATATATATATATATATATATATATATATATATATATATATATATATATATATATATACATTCAGGCTTGTTCGCATTTGTGTTCCTCACGTGTGCCCCAAAGAATGAGGGGATTTGGTAAAATGCTATGCCCAAGATAACCATCCGAGTGCCGGCGGTGGGGTGGTTCATATAGCTTCGGCTATCACCTCATTTTGTCCGGTCGTGATGGTCAAGTGGTTTAAGGCGTCTTGTACATACCAGTTGCGTTGCTCCTGGGAGTATGGGTTCGAGTCACTTCTGGGGTGTGAGTTTTCATTCGCATATAGTCCTGGGGACCATTCAGGCTTGTTCGCATTTGTGTTCCTCACGTGTGCCCCAAAGAGTGAGGTGATTTGATAAAATGCTATGCCCAAGATAACCATCCGAGTGCCGGCGGTGGGGTGGTTCATATAGCTTCGGCTATCACCTCATTTTGTCCGGTCGTGATGGTCAAGTGGTTTAAGGCGTCTTGTACATACCAGTTGCGTTGCTCCTGGGAGTATGGGTTCGAGTCACTTCTGGGGTGTGAGTTTTCATTCGCATATAGTCCTGGGGACCATTCAGGCTTGTTCGCATTTGTGTTCCTCACGTGTGCCCCAAAGAATGAGGTGATTTGATAAAATGCTATGCCCAAGATAACCATCCGAGTGCCGGCGGTGGGGTGGTTCATATAGCTTCGGCTATCACCTCATTTTGTCCGGTCGTGATGGTCAAGTGGTTTAAGGCGTCTTGTACATACCAGTTGCGTTGCTCCTGGGAGTATGGGTTCGAGTCACTTCTGGGGTGTGAGTTTTCATTCGCATATAGTCCTGGGGACCATTCAGGCTTGTTCGCATATATATATATATATATATATATATATATATATATATAATATATCACTATCAGTTGTATCTAGTCCTGGGGACCATTCAGGCTTGTTTGCATATATAATATATATATATATATATATATATATATATATATATATATATATATATATATATATATATGTCCTTAGAACGCAATTCTCGGTCTAGTATGCAAGGCCCGATTTCCCTAATAGGCAGGGATCTTCGTTATTTAAAAAAAAAAACAATTCCAATAGGTTTACTTAAAATAATAATATTATATTAGTTATAATAGTGGTTGTAATAATATATGGATAAATATAATTATATAACATATTGGTTATATTAATGGTTAATATAATATATAATATAATTAATATAATAGTGCGTTATATTGTACCCACCTATGGGTGCCTGTAGTAGTCCGTTTGATTACATTATAAAGTGATTGATTGATGAAGATTAAGCCACCCAAGGCACGGGCACGAATAACCCGTAAATTACAAAGTGTCTTGTTGCATGATATGTACCCGAGGATGAAGGTGGATGGAGTGATCAGGTGAAGCTGAAGCACCTCACTTATAGGTCTATTGTATCTTGTCAATCTCCTGTTTGCATACTGGATGGTGTAGTATGCTGTGTATTCCGTCGTGGTACTGCATTATAATATAAGTATATTATAATACACTCTACTGGAAATTGGCAGAGTGTAATCTGGGGCTAGTTGGCTATTGATACACTGCTTGGTTTGGTTTATGTATAATGCTCGCCTATATCCAGTCTTGTGGTGTTGTCGCTGTGTCTGTCGATTATTTTGGTGTTTGTGAGTATATCCCAGGTGATGGTCTGGCTGTGTATAGAGACTGTTCTCTAATAGGTCCTTGCTGTTTGTGCATTGTTAGGCGTCTTGAAAGGGATGTTGTTGTCTTGCCTATATATTGAATTCGTTGGGGCTGACAGTCCCAAAGTGGGCATGTGGAGCCATAGACAACATTCGTCTTTCAAGGGGATTTTGTTTGGTTTCAGGAGAGTTCTTCATGAACAAGTAGGCAGCCTTCTTGCTCTTATAGTAGATTATTATTTCAATCTTGTTATATATATTGATATATATCGTACCAAGGTAATCCGACATTTCCTCAGATGCCACTGAGGAGGACAGGAACGCTGGTACAGCAATTTGTGTTGTGTATCATTTGAATACATAGCTGTAGTGTATATTAATACCTCAACATTGTTTAAATTTTACTCGCATTGTATAAGTGTTTCTGGAATTTGAGAGAGTTTACAGGAAATATAATCTCAAATAGTCGCTAAAAATGTATCACATTCAATATAATATTTCTGAGTTTTTGTGAAGATGATTTGGTACTTGGAGGATCTCGTGTAATATGATCTTTGGTATATCAGAATATTTTATATTTTTTACATCTAAAGAGGATGTGAAATCTGTAAGAATTTGAGTGGTAATCTGATCACTGGTGATCATCAAGGGTTTTACCCACCATTATGTTCAACAATGCCCAACAATGCCCAACAGTTATCATTGTTGGGTATTATTATACATTTGTAGCAGACGATCAACATGCGAATATCCTCTCGAGTTGTTACATGTGTAAAGTTATCACGTGCGGGAAGTTATTTTTGCATTATAATCAAATCTATATCATACCTGTGATCTACATATTTCCATACCCCAAATAAGTCGTGTTGAATTGTATGGCGTTTGACATCCTTCGTCATATATTTTTCGTCACACAGGTAAGAATGCTTCAACGTTTCATTTGACAATGTACTTGGCCGAACCCAGTTTCGTAAACGTGCACTTACATGTATCTAGATAAGGTGATCAAGGTAAATAAAGTTAGAGTAACGAACAGTAGTAATAATGAAAGCATTGGGGAAAAAATCAAGGTTTAGAATAATGGTGCTGACATTGTTATATACACTATCACGAAGGTGATAACTAAAGTAGGTTGACGTTGATGTATCGCGGAACGACTCAATGGCTGGCAGGGGAACTGATGGATCAGGATCACTTGGAACTAGATATACAAAACTTAGAAGATATACACAGAAGATAACAAGTGTTGTTTGCGGACTTCGAGTGTTGAATAAGCATATGATGAACACCGCTGGTATATTACATTCACAAACCTAATTAGTTCTGGAAGACAAAATCGTGGAAAAAATTGGTTTGCGCAATCGAATCGTCTTTTCTGGCTTTGTCAACAGTCGGCTATTGTGTCTATTAGTGGAAGTCAGATGTGATGTGTAGCCCTGCTCCAAGGTGGTGCTGGGAGAGCTGATTCCACTGCGTGATCTGCAACTCTTGCCTCGTATAGGCCAATACACCTTCTGCAGTTTCATTTATTCTTGTATTCTTACTTTAGAGGGTGATGGGTGGTAATGTGCCGCTGCAGGCCGTAATGCACTAATGCAGGTCGCAATGCAGCCTTGCAGAAATTGTTGCAGGTGGTTATGTTGGTTGACTTTAGTAAGCAGTAATAGTAGGCATCCATCAGTCTCAAGAGACTGGAGTTGTGCTCCTATACTACTATGTAAGCAGTCCATAGTAGCATATGCAATAGAGCGCCGCACACAGTTGTGCGTTACACACAACAATTATTTTACCGTACTGGACTAAGCCCTTAAAGGGAATACAAATAATTGATAAAAAATATATAACAATAACCAATATAAATTATCAATAGGTTAATCAGTTTTTTGAAAAGGTGTTTACTACTGTAAAAGTATTTTACACTGACGAAATATACGTAAAAGGTCAGTCGGACGTGAAAATGTGTTCTGTCATTAAAACACAAAGACTGCAATTAAGTTCGATAATAATAGTAATATTAGTTGTAATGATAGTAGAGGGGAGGGGGGGGGGAGGCTTGGATAGAGAGTAAAGGGGGAGGGAAGAGGTTGGGTCGACTTTAAAAGGAAGAGAGGAGGGAAGGGATCGGCTTTTAGCGGGAGAGAGATAGGCGAGATCATCTTTTAGAGGAATGAGTATAGGAGAGGGTCGGCTGGGAAGGGGAGAGTTGTGTGGTGAGAGGCCGTGATCAGCAGATGATGACAAGAAAAGGAGATAACAATAAAATATGTTTAATATCGGTGTGTAGCATTAATAGTTCATAATGAACTAAACAAGCCAGTGCTAAAATAATATGGATCATCGTCTCCACCACTGTGGCAAATCGTGAATGACTGTAAGAAAATCAAAAGCACAGTAGCTCTTTCTCTCTCCCTGATATTTCTTCAAGTTATGATTCTGTCGGCCTTAAGCATACTACGGGCTCACCATAGCCGTGCTGCTTGAAACTTTTTGTTCCGAGTAGTTGAATCTAAAGCAACAACAAGTTAAGCGTACGAACTCGCACCAAGCTTATCGAGTCCGGTGCCCACTAGTAATGAAAAGTACATATTTCATTTTTTTTTAAATTTCACAAAATATGCAATGCGTACTCGTGTATCTCCAAGTGGATATATGTAATCTTGTATACCAGACGTACAAATTTATTTGGTTCAAATGCTAATGTAACGGTGTTAAAGCAGACGTTGCCATTATATCCATATTTTGTTTACAATAGATGAAAGAAAATGTGATAAAATTAAGAGCTGTGTAACCTGAGATTATAAAGAGCATCACTCGTTATCCTGTAATATCACATGTTGAAAATTGTTAAGTATTACTTAAATGATTCGGTTTAAATTTGTGTTATTATATTGTCATGATAGTAGTTACAGTGCAAGCGGTTACTGTTACTAGAAATCACTGTAATTAAATATAAGATGTACATGTAAATTACAGTAATCAAAGTTAACTTCCACTGGGGTCCGATTAAGACCTCTTGTGACCACTGCACTACCGCTAACATAAGTATGGGGTACACAATAAACGGGATGTGCGCAAATAATGGTACTCATTCAGTGCTCTCTTGTCTAAAATACTGCTGTGGTCATGTACCCTTCATACGAGAAGGAAAGTATGCAGAGCTGGAAAATATGCAGCTGTCCTCCACTACATATAGTTATTAAGTCATTCAGGCATGTGAACTACGGGTCCACCCGAGCAGAGACATATCATAATCTGTACAGGCATTAGTCTGTCAGGACATTACTCTCTATACTAAATTAAAACCTAAGGGGAATTGTAGGGCTGGCAGGACCGTAAACAGTTTGACAATAGTGTATTAGTGTTACGGCTGCAAAGCCTTCCTTAAAGAACAAATCCACAAGGGCCGTGACGAGGATTCGAACCTGCGTCCGGGAGAATCCCGGAGCATCCTTCCTTAAAGAAATATTGCTTGAACAAAGATAGAAAAACCTCACCAGCCGAATTGTGATGGATGTGTAGGCTCATAGACTAGACAGCAATAGCGTGACAGGTTTGACAGTCACCAGTGAAGGCCTAACGACATGGCTTCAAGAGTAGATGACTCCGAAATCAGTCACAGGTTATCATAACTCCGAAATAGTTGTGATGCTGCTGCATTTAGCATTTTATCGTACGAATATCAAGGTTTGCAAAAATTCAAACACAATCCAAACTATGATTGTTGTCGCAGGACCATTCAGCGGGTGTTAAATGCTGTCTTAAGTGTTTTTTGTTTCTATACTTCAATAGTACGAGTGTCTTAAAATATGTGTAGTATTCTGCATAGTTCAGACATCCTGTGGTGCTTAATGGTTTTGTCGTGAGTAGCAGGATAAGAACCTTTGAATGAACATATGAACTTATTACGTTGCACTGGGCCCTCGCCGTGAAATTCGGCCACGCGTAATGGGGATAGTTGCAATACAACTAAAAGAGCACTGGAAACAGATGATGCGTTACCTTTGAACGGAAGAAGCACATTAGAAGAAGAAGACACACATGTTCAAACTATGCCTTTCGTTGTTACAATTAGATCTTATAGTGCTCATATATTTAGTCTGTGGAGCCTTTTCTATCTCTCCTCCCTTCTCTCCTCTAGCCCTCTCCGCCCATACCTACCCGCCTTCTCTCCGTCATTCCCTCTCCTCTTTTCTTCCTCCCTCCTATCCTCCCTGTCTCGACCACTATAACAAAATCACTGATACAGTAGAAGAAAAACAGAATGCACTTGTGATACACATTTGTATATAAATGTACTTTGCAAAGGCATTTGATAAATGTGACCATTGAGTGATAGCCCACAAAATTATGTAAATGGGAATAACAGGTAAAGTAGGGCGATGGATATTATATTTCCTGTTAAACAGAACGCAAAGAGTAACAGTCACTCAAATAAACTCGAGTTCAAGCACAGTGAAAAGCTCTTCACCTCAGGACACGTCTGACGACCTAACATTTAGGGAGCATAACCAAGGAAATAAAGCGTCAGCTAGGAATATGATAGGGTGGATTACGAGAACCTTTATATTCAGGGATCCCATCACACTGCTCATACTATTCAAATCACTGGCGCTGTCCCGCCTTGAGTTCTGCTCGATACTCACCTTCCCCTTCAGAGCAGGAGAGATTGCTGAAATAGAGGGAATTCAGAGAAAATATACTTTATCGCGCAAACACGATGCAGCACCTAAATTATTGGAATCATCTCAAAGCTCTCAAAATGTCCTCTCTAGAAAGGAGACGGAAAGCTATAAAATAATATGTACGTGGAAAATACTGGAGAGCCAGGTGCCAACTTTGCACAGTAAAATAACAACGTACTGAAGTGAACGACATGGAAGGAAATGCAGCACAGAACTAGTGAAAAATTAGAGGTGCCATAGACACAATCAGAAAACACTGTGTTAACATCAGAGATCCACGGTTGTTCAGTATCCAACACTTTTCTGCAAGTGTTGGACCAACCGGGCTATAGCGTATACGTGGGCCTGCAGGCCGCTCCAAGCCTGTTGGACCAAGCTCTCTCAAGTCAAGCTTGGTCCCAGACCGGGCTTGGGGAATAGAACTCTTAGAATCCCATCCAGGTAATCCCCCTTTCCAGTTCGAGCAAATTTGTGAGCTTTCGCTCTCACACTTCTCTCGCTGTCGAGCGCTCTCGCTCTGTGAGAAGGAGACATGAATGAATCTTCAGTATGAGCTTGCAAGGTAAGAATGAAATAAGGTACATGAAGCTGGTTTCGTGTGAACTCACGCACTTCCATATCCATATGTTCGTGCATCACCGTTCACCTGCCCAGTATTATGTGCCACAGGAAGTTGTGCCTGAGCTTATGCGTCGGCCGCAAAGGTCGCGTGATGGCGTTCCCCCGTCTAAAGAGGAGTGGACTCTGTGGGATGCAGACTTTGTGAAATATCCTCATTATAAATTTCCGGATAAATGATGATTTCTATTAATTTGTCTGTGGATATTTGTCTGTGTTCCTTTGTTTATCTGCGTTGTTGTGCTGTAGTTATATTTTGCTATGATGCTCTGGTGCCTTTTATTATGTTTATGTATGTATTCATAAGAACATAAGGACAAAGGCAACTGCAGAAGGCCTATTGGCCCATACGAGGCAGCTCCTATTTATAACCACCCAATCCCACTCATATACATGTCCAACCCATGCTTGAAACAATCGAGGGACCCCACCTCCACATTTTCGTGTGTACCACTGTTAGAATGATGACTTGTAGTGTGTGGGGTCTCGTATCGCTTTTAATGCCTGGTTCCTTCTGAGCCGGGTTTTTTTGTTTTTTATTTTCTTTTTTGCTTTGTTTTTATTCTTGTTTTGTACCCCTTGTGCGTTCTGTATGTATTTCATAGGTTGTTTTTCCGTTTTCATGCTTGTTATTGTGTTACTTTGTGATTGTTCTCATCTTGTCCTTATTTGTGCTGGTACCTCTGCACCTTGCTTTTCTTCTTGTATATATTGTATATTTCCTTTATAAATAACACAAAAATGGTTTTCTCTTGATTGTATGGATAATTAAGGGGTCTTCATATAATGGTGAGGTGATTGTATTCATCTTTTACCAAGGAATATTAGTTTTTGTAAGGTTTAAATGTTTATATTTTCCTACAAATTGTAGTTGTATTTTGTGCATTACTTTTTTTTTAATCAATACTAAGATCTCACATGGGATTATGATTTTTAGTTTCGAGATAGTGTTATCGAGAAGAAGCTCCGGTTGTCAGCTGACTGTTATATCAGCGAATGATAAAATGAAATTCTGATATTGGACTGATTGGTACTAATTGGACTCCACATGCGGTTCCAACAACTTGTTTGTTTTGATTTGAAGCAGGTTGGAGGGGGGGGGGGGGCTCTTAATGGCATCGCAGTCTAAACCAGTTATCATTATAAAGGTTTTTTGTTGCTATTTTCCTCTGGCTCTTACTTTATCATTTCATAACCATCTCTCTTTTCCACTTAAAATTTTCATATATTTTCTCTTGCTTTTGTTTTTGTGCTTGCGAGTGCCTCGGTCTTTTTCTGTGCCTGTGACACATGCGTAGCTCCCAGAGCGGTGGAGCACAATGAGCTCTTTTGTGAGTTCGTGATTTATCGT
This sequence comes from Procambarus virginalis, assembly GCA_020271785.1. Lineage (NCBI taxonomy): Eukaryota > Metazoa > Arthropoda > Malacostraca > Decapoda > Cambaridae > Procambarus > Procambarus virginalis. The sequence continues at coordinate 10,993,718 of WNGS01163731.1, read as the reverse complement.
TTTCAAAGTAATTTATGGGCATCAGCAATATTTCAATTTTTGCCTCAATGTCACTCACATCCGGCGCTTGCGTCTTGCAGATTGTTTTTATAAGCCGTATCTTGAGCGACGACCCTCGACGAAATTTGTTCAAATACCATAATGGAAGTGTCGTGAGCATAATGGTAAATATCATTGTGAACAATGCAGATTTACTGATTTAAAATTAAGACCATAGGCTTAAAAAAGTATTTACTGCCTATGTTGGTCGTCTCCACTTTAATTCTAGAAACATTACCAATTACTGCGCTAAATTCATATACAAAATCGTTTAAACAAACATCAGTATCCCCTGAGCTTACTGGTACATTGGATACTTAAAAGTTAATTTTTCACGAGTGCTTTTCGAATTTCTTTACAAATTTTGTCAGGGTTTCGTGTTTGGCGGACGATGGGCAGGATTAAGTTGGCGAGAGTGGGGGAATTAGAGGAAGATTTGTAAGAAGGAAATTGCCGAGAAACTGAGCCGAGGAGATTCTGTGGTGCCTGAAGGAGATATTGACCTAATGAGGCAATAAATATTCGATGCTGCTGATTGTGTCTGCGAGAGTCTGAAGCTGGCAGTGTATCTACAATGCCATATATGGTTGAATTTGCCAGAACAAAAAAATAACCAGAATATCGTCTGGTTAACGATTTGGTTGAATGACTACCTGTCAGGATGTATTGGGTAAGGAGGCCTCCCTTTCCAGTGCTCTTTAGGCGCTGGATATATGTTTAAGTACAGGATTTTAACTTATGATAATGTTGATTCTGCCTGACCAGGGGAGACGTATAGTCGACTCTTATTTGATGTGGAGATTTATTAGAAAATGCGTCAGTTTGATCTTGAGGTAATCTGCAGTTCCTGAATTAGACGTTCCCTCGTGCCCCACACCAATTACCGGGACTGTTAAAAAGAGGGTAATAGAGAGCTGCAAGGTTTCATTCACAAACCCTTTGGGACTTTCCTGGTGACTCGAAAATCCACCTACCGTTACAGTTATCGTAAAATTTAATTCATATGTCAGGGGGAGCTTCCACTAAGATTACGTCCACCTCCTAAGATGCTCACTCGGATTACTGAACCGACTCATTCACCTCTTGAAATCTTAATGATAGTCGTCCATTTTCTCGATATCTAATATGGATGCAAAAATCATCCTGGATACAGACGATGAGTCACAGTAACGTGGCTGAGGATATGAGGACCAAACCACCTATCAGGAAATGGAGAAATGACGACGTTTCGGTCGTCTTAGACCATTAAGTCGTGTTTCTTCATTGTCTGTGAGGTTTGGTCATCATCTTCCGGGATAATTCACTAGAAGTCTTAACCCTTTAATTAACTCTTTAACACAGAGTATCCTTCCACATGTGTGTTTAACCCCCAAATTGCACCTTATGTATTCAATCTTAACTGAAGATGTTCCAGAATGAGACGAAGCGTTGTAGAAAATAAATCTTTCAATAATTACGAGAGTTTCTTTACATATATTACATATTACGAGAGTTCTTTATATATATATATATATATATATATATATATATATATATATATATATATATATATATATATATATATGTCGTACCTAGTAGCCAGAAAGCACTTCTCAGCTTACTATGCAAGGCCCGATTTGCCTAATAAGCAAAGTTTTCATGAATCAATATATTTTCTATTTTTTTCTAATGAAATGATAAAGCTACCCATTTCATTATGTATGAGGTCAATTTTTTTTATTGGAGTTAAAATTAATGTAGATATATGACCGAACCTAACCTATCTTTATAGGTTTAGGTTGGGTTAGGTAGCTAAAAAAGTTAGGTTAGGTTAGGTTAGATAGGTTAGGTAGTCAAAAAATATTATTCATGAAAACTTGGCTTATTAGGCAAATCAGGCCTTGCATAGTAGGCTGAGAAGTGCGTTCTGGCTACTAGGTACGACATATATATATATATATATATATATATATATATATATATATATATATATATATATATATATATAATCGTAAAATTATTATCATGCCTAATAGCCAGAACCTAGTATGGAAGGTCCGATGTACCTAATAGGCAGAGTAATTTTCGTTATTTTCATTTTTTTTCTTCCAAATTGGTTTTAGTCAATCACTAATAATATATTATACTAGGAACATGAATCAGTGACTTAGTTATATTAGGTTATGTAAAGATAGGTTTGGATAGGTTAGGTTTGATCAAATTACTATATTAGTTTTGACTCAAAAACATAAAAATACAATCATATATAATAAAATGAAAACTATAACTTCATAAGAAAATATTTTGAAAACATTTAATTAATATTTCACAAATATTAGGCTTGTTAGGCAATTCTGATTGCCAAACATGCGCTTGTTGGCGCTAGCCTCGCACATCATGCAGGGTGAATGGTAAAGGGCATGAGACACGTAATAATTAAGATAAGAGTTTGCGAAACATAGGGATTATATTGAGCAAATATATCGCAATTCTATAAATTCGAGTTTGACTCTTTAGTTTCCATTTTGATTGCTGTACGAGGGACAAGTTAGGTTAGCGATTATAGTGAAATGGAGACATACAAAGAAGTCTTTCTTCCTCTCCGTTCACTTAACCACCTGCACCTCCTTAGTTGAATTCTTCTGTCACTCTCCACTATAAACATTCGCTTGGACTTCACTGTCAGTTATGTCCGGTATTCGCCAACGGCTCTCCTAACATACACATCATGGTGCAAAACTGCAGTTGAAGGCGAAGCAGCATGACGTGACGACTTAGTACAGTGGGCTGTAATGACACGATACAGCACATGAGGAATGCACCTCGGTGCAGTTGCTTGCCACACGGCAGGTGTGGGGGGGGGGGCGACACGGCAGGTGTGGGGGCGACGCCACACGGCAGGTGTGGGGGGCGACGCCACACGGCAGGTGTGGGGGGGGCGACGCCACACGGCAGGTGTGGGGGGCGACGCCACGCGGCAAGTGTGGGGGGGGGGGCAACGCCACACGGCAGGTGTGGGGGGGCGACGCCACGCAGCAGGTGTGTGGGGGGGAGGCGACGCCACATGGCAGGTGTGCGGGGCGACAACACACGGCAGGTGTGGGGGGTGGGGCGACGCCACACTGTGATAGAACTACACTCGCCAGCACTCGTTCTTACCAGCCTGAACAAATTATTCTCCTAAATCAACAACTCAATCTATAATAATAGAATGATGACTCTTCATAATATTCATTATGTTCAATAATATTCATCATGAACAGTAACTCAAGGGTACATTAACAACATGGTGAAATGGCAGTCCCCCATTATTGGTGTAGATAATATTTCTTACTAAGAGTTCAAAAAAAAGGGCAAGTATCCATGGATAAAACGGAGGAAACTATACTCTGTTGCAGAGCCTCGTAAAGGCCAAACTTGCTGGGCGGAGGGAGGTAATTGGGTCAAGCCATATAGAATAATGCGTTACGTTTGACCACTATTGATCTGGCGAGCTCGAAACACCACTTGTGCAACATTGAGTGTTCCACGCCAAATGTCGCAAGTTTTGCAGTGTGGGTGTGGTTGTAGGGAGAGGGTGGGGAGTCGGGGGTAGTGGGAGAGGGGTAATGGGGAGGGGAGAGAGGAGTAGTTGCTGGGGAGAGTGTGAGGGGTAGTGGGCAGGGGAGAGTGTGAGGGGTAGTGGGCAGGGGGTGGTAGAAGGTAGTGGGAGTGGGACATTGGTAGTATAGGGATTAACGAAAGAGAGGTTGTAGGTAGATGAGAGCGAGAGGGTCAAAGGAAGGAGAGATATTTAGAGAGACAGAGATGATATGAGGTGGAAGGGGTTGAAAGGACGCAAAGAAAAAGTCATGAGCATGTTTTTGTGCGTATGTAAGAGCGAGTGTGTGCGTGTTCCTGTGCGTTTACTCAGGTTTAGGCTTGTATGTGCGCAGGTGGCTTATTCGGCTAATGGCAGATGTTACTTGTATTGCAGACTACTACCCAGTTCCGCATACATTGGTTGCATTTCTCGTATTTACTTTTCATGAAATGTGCAGTAAATATTACATATTTGTATTTTTCGTTTAAGCTGCATTTTTTGGAGAGTAATTCGTATGCCAAAGAAGTTCACGTTCAGTCGTGTTCAACAGGTTTAAGCGCAGTGGATAGTGTATATAGAAGGTTTGAGGAGCATATTATTGTATTTTAATGCCAAGCTACAAGTGTTCTCCTTACCCTTGGCTCTACATAATAACAAGAGCCTCTTACCCCCTTTCTCGCCCGTCCCCACCCTCCCTCATCGAAAATTTATAACAAAGAAGCACTGAACAACTCTATGGTGGAACTCACCATATATTTCACACTTGGCATCATGAAAATCGCATGGGGGGTCTCTACAAATGCTAACGTTTCTTAAAGTATTTAGAGTAGGATGGTCGGGGTTTGCCTATGTCTATCCTATACCTCAGTACATTTTCCCTGCAAAGTTGTGGGTGAAGCGTCTGAGCTCCAACTTTGAACACCCAAAATAGAGACATTCTCTTTTACAGATATAGATTATCATCCTATCCTCTAAAGATGTGTACTTTGGAAGAACTGTATAAAATATGGACTGTTAACCCCAAAATAATGCTTATATTTGTAGAGGTCCGAGGAAGACGGCAACGACCACACGTAACTTTCCTTAGGCCTAGTAAGGAAAGTTAAAGTCGAATAATTTGGCACTCAAGTGTGTGTCAAATTATTTCGAAGATTGCACGAGTTATGCCCATAATTGGTTGGGTTTATTAACTGTTTCAATTTGTTTACCCTTTAGAATTTCAGTAAGCATTAAAACAATTTTTTTAAATTATATTTGCATAAGTCATCCGTTGTATGATATGTAAGAGATACTATAGAATATTTTGCTATAGTATAGATATTATAATTTTTGGAAGATAAGTTGAATTTTATTACAAATATTGGTTTTCCTTCATTTATTGGTTCTAATACTGTTCATATTTGAGCTAATACTACTTGTGTTGGTACTAATACTTCTTTTTGTTTGTACTACTAATAATACAAATAATGGAATAACTTACTACAGTAATATAGTGTGTAAATGGAGGTGAAGATAAGACCCAATACATGTATAAGTATATTATTAATTAAACCGAATTTTCAGATGATCCAACATCCTTTATGAAGGTGCTGTAAACAATATTCTGTCCAGAACACAAAACCACATGCAAATACGCACGTACACACACACACCACACACCACCACACACACACACCACACACACACACAACACACACACACACACACACACACACCACACACCCACACACCACCCTCCATCCACGTAAACTCAAAATGATGAGAAAATCGTTTATAAATCAAAAGTTCAGAAGATGTTTAAGAACAGAAGAAAGTGCAGGTGTGTTGTGGGCCCAGGCGAGATGGCTCATATTTTTACCAAACAATACACACTATTTTGGCTAAACTTAAATATTTCACTTTTACTTCATCACTAAATAGGCTTCATTATAGAGTACAGTTCATGTCCTAATTCGTTCCCTCAGTCATGGTTTTTGATAAATTTCACGAGACAACAACTTTTATAAACCATTAAGTCTTCCATCTTCCAAAAATAGATATATACTAGTGTAATAAATTTGTTTCAATGCATATAGATATAACATACCAGTAATTAATAAATATTTATTCTATTATTTTTTTATATTATTTATATGTTTAATAAATAAATGAAAAAATCCATAGGAGCCGTGATGAGGACTCGAAACGTATGCGCTGGGTATTCCTACGCACACGCCTCAGGTGACAACTAGGCCACGACAGGGTTATGGTCATGTTGTCCATATTCTAGTTGTCTGGAGCGTGTACCTGAGAATACCCAGCGCATACATTCGAATCCAATCACGGCTTCTACGGATTTCTCACTGATACATCACGTTAATGTGATTTCTCTCTGTATATGAAAATATAAAATCCCCTGCACCACGAATAAATATTGTAATGTCGAAACATAAAACAGATTAGGATATAAATTCATACACACTCACATTGGTATATATTTGTGTAGGGTACATGGATGGGAGGGAGGGCTTAACTGCAGCTTAGCGTTCTGCCACAGCCAATCGTCCAGCGTAAATGGATTTGGTCAGCCAATCATATCAAGGAATTGGTGGCTCTGGAAGGAAAATAGATGGTTTAATGATGAAGGATATTCTTGGATAGAGCGCTGAGCTGGGATTAAATCCTAGAGCCGTATGTACTACATAGTTAACACTGTGGGCGTTGAGGCTAAGTGTTGTAATGTGGGGCGGATTGTTATTGTCGGTGATTAGTAGTGGGAGTGGAGACTGGGTGTTAATAGAAGCTTAATAGCGAGGGTTGTAGGGTATTGTTGGGGTGATGGTTGTCTTGGCACAGTGAAGGGGAAGGCAGTGTGTGGTTGTTGNATATATATTATATATATATATATATATATATATATGTCGTACCTAGTAGCCAGAACGCACTTGTCAGCCTACTATGCAAGGCCCGATTTGCCTAATAGGCCAAGTTTTCATGAATTAATTGTTTTTCGACTACCTAACCTAACTTTTTCGGCTACCAAACTTAACTTAACCTATAAAGATAGGTTAGGTTAGGTTAGGTAGGGTTGGTTAGGTTCGATCATATATCTACGTTAATTTTAACTCCAATGAAAAAAAATTGACCTCATACATAATGAAATGGGTAGCTTTATCTTTTCATAAGAAAAAAATAAGAGAAAATATATTAATTCAGGAAAATTTGGCTTATTAGGCAAATCGGGGCTTGCATAGTAGGCCAAAAGTGAGTTCTGGCTACTAGGTACGACATATATATATATATATATATATTTCCCTGGCGGAGTAGCTGTCAGGTGCAGGTGGGGGGCGCCCCTAAGTAACACAAGAGGAGCCTAGTACCTCCTCTACGTCATCTTCATTGTGCCTGCGAATCTCAAGCCCTTCCCTTTCTTTCCCTTTTCTTTTCCGTTTCGCCTCACTTTCCCCCCCCCCCCTCTGTTATTTCTTTCTATCTCTTCTTTTCCTCCCCCTCCCCTCCCTCTCGTTTTCTTTCCACTACTTCCCTCCTCTCCTATTTTTTTTTATTTTCACTTCCCCTCTCTCTCCCTTATTCCTTTCCACCACTTCTTCTTGCCCCCCCCTCTCCTTTTCATACACCTCTTCCCATTTTCGTGCATCCAAACCTGAAGGGCTCGTAAACCTGTACTCCAGTCGATTTAATATTGAGAAGTGGAAGATTGAACCGCATGAGTGGAAGGGAGGGGATCAGGATAAAAAATTTAGATGGGACGGGGGGGGGGGGGAAGGAATGGTGCCCATTCCTTCCTCGAACGGAATGAACTTGAATGGTCGGGGATTGAACGCCGACCTGCATGACGCGAGACAGTCACACTACCGTCCAGGAATCGGCACAATAAGCATTGTTTACTTACTCCAAATTTGGCAGATGTTCTGATATTTAGGACTTAGACAAGGGAGAACTCCGAATGCGATGTACAGCATGGACACTATTCAGGCCTATTTTGGCAGATATTCAGGCCTATAGGTTCAAGGATAAGCCTAGATCATTCTTCCCTGGCCACTGATAAAGCGGAAAATGTAACTAGAATGCTCAGACTTATTCTCGAACAGATAAGAGTGAGTAATAAGGAACTGGAGGGGGTACCTGGTTGTGCCCGGGTCTCCTCTCCCCCCCCCTCCTCCTGTCCTCTCTCCTCCAGTTTATCCCAATCTCTCAACTCTCCATCTCCACTCCTCCCTCTCCGCCTTTCTCTCTCTCCCAACTTCTCTCCAAACATCCTCACCTTCTCCTTCTCTCCCCACCCCTCCCCCACTCAGAAAAATTCTGTAACTATATAGGTACATTTGCATTTATGTAACTATATCCGACTACATGAAAGGTTGCACAGTGGGCCAAGATATGCCCTAGGTACATACAAGGTACATGGAGGTAACGAAAATGCACAACTAGGGAACAGAAATGAAAGTTGTAAACCCGTATGAGTTCGAGAAGTAAGAAGAATGTCCCCAGAAGAGCGAAAACACCTCTTTTGGAGGACCTGTCAGTATAGAGAATACAATAAAAATGGGTAGTGAACGAGGAGGTAGTTGGTGAGATGGCTTGCTAGTGACACTGACACTGTCTTTATCGTGAACCTTTACCGAGTGAGAGAAAGACGGGTGAAAGAGACGTATCTGCAAAGATGAGGAAACAGAATTCAGAGTGAGGAATGAATATGGCTTTAGTGAATGGTGATCAGGTAAGAGAGAAGCAGGCGAGGTGAAGCAAGAAGTAATTATTTTGGATTGCAGATTTACTTTAATATTCTGTACTATTTGAGCACGTTCTTAGACGGGAACATGAGGTAGGTAAGGTAGGGTGAAGTTGGTGTGGCGGTGGAGGGGGGTTTCCGCTCACCTGCTCATCTGACTGTGGTTTGAGTGCATTGTTATCTGACCTTGACGTTATAGATGTAGACGGCTTCCACAACTTTTCAGTGCATTCATTTGATGACTACCTGTATTGTACGAATATTTAGTTACGTTGACCAGACCACACACTAGAAGGTGAAGAGACGACGACGTTTCGGTCCGTCCTGGACCATTCTCAAGTCGATTATGACTTGAGAATCGACTTGAGAATGGTCCAGGACGGACCGAAACGTCGTCGTCTCTTCACCTTCTAGTGTGTGGTCTGGTCAACATACTTTAGCCACGTTATTGTGACTCTTCGCCTATTTACGTTTTTTCGAATCCTTTTGCATTTGTATATAGCTTCCACCTTTGTCCTATTGGTTTATTTTCCTTCATTTTAAAGAGGCTGTCTATTTCTTAAGGCAGGCTCCCCATTATGTAGTTTCATATTTTCCTTTACTCCTCTCCTTCAAGGCTATGAGTAAAGTTTCCATTTCTTGTCCTCACAATTTAGTCTTTTTAACTACGAACACTAATTGTTACAACCCTCTTCACATTTTTAGTATAATTTTGTGCTTGACGAGGTGTGGATTCAGTGCGGGGCTCTGAATTCAAATATGTTTTACATAGGCTGTATAAATTGTCTTGACAGTGTCCTTGTTTCGGATTTGAAATGCCATTCGAATGTTTATTAACTTTCCGTATGCTGCCGTAGTCCACACCCTGGTGACTTGTTGTGGTCTGATGTTCAGTGATTATGCTCAGTGTTTCATGGCGTTCCTGGATTGTTTGGTCATAGGATGGGTGAGTGTAGATGTAGAGAAGGGGTTCCGTGAGTATGGGTGGGGAAGTGGGGGTTCCGTGAGTATGGGCGGGGAAGTGGGGGTTCCGTGAGTATGGTGAGGGAGAGGGTTTCCGTGAGTATGGTGAAGGAGATGGGTTCCGTGAGTATGGTGAGGGAGATGGGTTCCGTGAGTATGGTGAGGGAGAGGGGTTCCGTGAGTATGGTGAGGGAGATGGGTTCCGTGAGTATGGTGAGGGAGAGGGGGTCCGTGAGTATGGTGAGGGAGAGGGGTTCCGTGAGTATGGTGAGGGAGAGGGGTTCCGTGAGTATGGTGAGGGAGAGGGGTTCCGTGTGGTCGGAAAAGGAATAATTGTTTAGTTGAAGGGTTACGGAAGCGTAAAATAGATGGAATTGTTTGGCATGAATGACAAAATATATTTACAAGGAGGGAGGGCAAGGAAAGAAGAGAGAGAGAAAAGAGTGAATGAGAGAAAATTAGAAAAAATGGTGTTGAGAAGGATTGGTTGAAGAGACGTAGGCACTGTTGTCTTCAAATCATTTGAAGATGAATTTGCCTTGATATACGAAATCTTGCCGTCCTCCTTGACCAGTACATTGTCAACAGGAAAATTTGTATACAATTACAGTTATACTTGCTACATCCTCACACCCACTCCTACTCTTACATCCTCTCGCTTCCTCTTGTCCCATCCACTCTCTCATCCCCATTCTGTTCCATCTTTTCACCTGTCATGTATAGGCCATCGTCTTCCACCCTTTCTCCCTTCCCTCACATTCCCATCACCTTACCACCACACTGTGTTCTCGCTCGCGTCTACGAGACGTCCATAAAAGTAAACAAGAAGATGGCAACATTAACGTCAATAACCTTTTTTTTTCGCGTCCTCGTCACCTAACCAATTAGGCTGGACGGTAGAGCGACGGTTTCACTTCATGAAGGTCGGCGTTCAATTCCCGACCATCCAAGTGGTTGGGCACCATTCCTTTCCCCCCATCCCATCCCAAATCCTTATCCTGACCCCTTCCAAGTGCTATATAGTCGTAATGGCTTGGCACTCTCTCCTGATGGTTCCCTTCCCTTCACTGTCCTCGTCATTTAAACTTCCTTCGTGTGTGTGCCAACCCATCACCTGCTCTCTCATAACCCTGCCCTCTGCCCTACCACTAACCCACTCCCCATCCACAAACTTCCCTTCCCTGGCCCAGCGTCTGCTTTCACGAATCACACTTTATTTCCCATTTCTACGACATTTATCCACATGGTCCCCTTCCTCATCCAACTTTAATCCCCTCAAACCCCTAAAAAAAGCGAATACTTATGTTCGTTATCCTGCCACGAGTTTTGCTTCAGCCGGCCCTTATGCCATCCCCGGCTCAACAGGTCAAGCAGTACTTGTACTCGACTTGTATCCGACACATGGATAAGCAGTGTTTGAGCTGCACTGGACCGCCTTGAACAAACAGGAGATGGCGGGTGTTGTGTGGCGTGTCAGGACTCTGGCGACACAAGGAGGCAGAGAGCGACTTGTGTTGTTGATGAGAGCTGGTGAACTAGGAGATAACGTAAAGCAGACGAAGTGGGAGACAGTTGCAGGAGGGATGTGAGGGAAGGAAAGAGAATAATAGAAATCTAAGTAAGTGAGGAAGTAAGGAAGGGACATAGGAGCATAGGGACCTGCAGTGGCTATTTGTGAGATTTACATTGTTTACCTGAAGTCACGTTGAGGTGGATGGACAAGGTGAACAAGGATAGCCTCTTTAAATTGAAAGAGAATAGAACAAGAGGACACTGGTGAAAGCTGGAAACACAATGAGTACAAGAAATGTAGATAAATGCTCGTACCTTGTTTGGGTGGTCAAGGCTAGAAACGCACTGAAGGAAGTTGTAGTGATTTTTGTTATGTATATTATTTTCTACCACAGACGTTGCCATATATTTACAATGCTAACCAGCATATATACATATTCTCCTGTCCTCCATGGACAGGGTTAGAGATCTGTTAAACATATAGTTCAGTGATTTATTCCTGTCCACCTCCTCTTCCATAACCACCACCACATATATAAGATAAAGATTGCAGACGATGAGTCACAATAACGTGGCTGAAGTATGTTGACCAGACCACACACTAGAAGGTGAAGGGACGACGATTGTTTGATTGTTGCCGCCGAAGGCGGCTAGTTTATTGTGCACCCCATACTCATCCTGTGAGCGGTAGCGCAAAAGCATTACAGAGGGCACAAAAGGTCTTTATCAGACCTCATCTTAGATTATTACATAAACAATTTCATCTATCCTTCACACCTTATAGTTACAATGTCAGCTAGTTACAGAGAAAGTGCTATTTCAAGAGCTACATATTTACAGTAAGTCATCATACATTAATGGTAGGTCTTATCGCTAATACATAATAGTTTGACCAATGGGGACATTACAGAGTCATAGGGGGCTTCTGTTTCTTGTTAGTCTTCAAAAATACACTACTTGTTTCTGAATCTCGTATGTCGTTCATCTACTGGAAGCGAAATGTGGATACAGTGCAAGTATTTCAGGTAATTTATCCATGGTAATAAGATAGGTTGCCATATCATACAGAGTGAGTTTAGATCTATCTCTAAATGGCTCAATTTTACTACAATCCAAGATATAGTGTTCTAGTGTGTGTCCCTGTCTTTGTCCACACACTTTACACTTTACTTCATCTAGATCCCTATACAAGCCGAACTGCCAGAGATACTTGTAGCCAAGTCTTATACGAGCTGTGACAACATCTGTTAGTCTACTGACTTTATTACTTGCCCCATACACATGTTTTACTTCACACATTTCAATGTGATGAACAATGGACCTGCTAATTCCAGTTTGCACAGTTCTACTTTCTTCAAATCCATCCAGGAGTTCTCGTCTAATGACACTTTTAAGGGACCTATTTGATAACTCAAGATTCCGTTCAACACTGTCTTTATTTACTGCAGCCTTAGCAAGGGCGTCAACTTTGTCATGTTCCTGCAGGCCAATGTGAGAAGGAATCCACAACATTTTTATATTTACCCTCTTGCTAAGTATTCTTATATATCTACGTCTAGCTTCCAAGACAAGCACGTTATTACTTGATTGCAAACTGTTTATTGCTCGTAGTGAGGAAAGGGAGTCAGAAATAATTAAGCTGTCTACTTCAGTGTTGTCAATAATTTCGAGTGCTACCAGTATCGCTACCAACTCGGCTTGCATAGTGGACGCCCAGTTACTAATTCGGATATTCCTCTCAATTGTGCTGCCATCGGGCTGATGAGCAATAACAGCACTTCCTGCCCTCCCTGTAGCTGTATTGAGTGATCCGTCAGTGTATATTGTCTGTCCGTCCTGGACCACAATCGACTTGAGAATGGTCCAGGACGGACCGAAACGTCGTCGTCCCTTCACCTTCTAGTGTGTGGTCTGGTCAACAAGATAAAGATTGTATAAGATAAACTAACAAAATTATTATTTACTTATGTTATTCAGCATTGTACAATATAAATAATGTTTTTTGCAGATAAGGACTTGAAACCTATTTACAGTATAATACTATGTATTATTCAGTAATACAATTTATAGTACGTTGTCAAATATTTTAGGATAATTTAATATACTGCTGTGTATGTTAAGGTTTCATAATATTGTTTGCATTGCGAGATAATCGTTGAATAAGGACCTGGTATATATCTCATGACATTTTACGATCAGTACCTATCATAGAAATTATACAAATTACTTTGCTCGAGTGAGTCCTCACATAGGTTAGGTTACGCAGTTGTGAGCTCCATACTACAGAATGGTACTATATTATGATTTAAAACATGTAAATAACACATCGTCAGCAAGAGACGGATAATTAGGACCATTAACCCTTTAACTGCGCAACGCGCCTGCAGGCTCGCGTCTGGTTTGCGCAACGCGCCTCCGGGTATTTGTATTTTTCACGTTCCATTCAAATCTCCCGCGGCTACACGGGGTTCACATCAGCTTCCTCAGGGCTCTTGTAAACAGACGCCATCTTTAAAAAAAATCGTGGTCCACATTCCCGGGTGTGGGAGCCTCAGTAGTGTGTGAGCAACCAAGGCTGGCGCTCGCAGCATGAGCGCACAGCACTGCTGTTCAGCGTGTGACCACAGCATCGCCTAATAATGTCAAAATATATATATAACTTGTATCATTTAGCCATGATAGTGTTATAGAAGAGCCTGAGTGTGATAATGACTGGGTACAATGTTCAATTATCAGTGATTCAATGCTGTTCACGATGTTCACAGCACCACAGCATTATTTCGTCCATCTAGGAATTTTCAAATGATTTCTTAGGTTCCTTTTCAAAATAAACGTGTGGTCAATTATTCATTTACAGGAATTAGTGACCAGGATTGTGATAATAGCAGGATTGTGGTTATAATTAGCGTTGTGCGTAGTATTGTGGAAGGAGGAAAGTTTGGTGAGGGCGGGAGGGCGAGAATTGAGGTAGCCTCATTGTGTGTGTGTGGCTGCCACTCTTGTTTTGCTCACCATAATAGCTTAGTGGTTCGCTATGGGCAACACATATGTGCATGGGTATATATAGTGTGTGTATATAGTGTAAGAACAGTAACAGGAGAATGTTGAGAGGAGCTAGTTTGGTGAGGGAGGTGACGTAATCGTAGCGTCGTCTGCTGTGTGATTTTTCATGCAGTGTATGGTGGCCACTGTACTGTTTGGACACAATACCGGCTTACTTGCATAGTTCTGGTAAATAAAACATGTAGATAGGTATATAGAACATGTGTAATAAGAACTATAACAGTATGGTGGGAGGAGCAATGTTGGCGAGTAAGATGTTGGAGTGAGGGAGACTGGCTGCGTGTGGCTGCTCTCACTCGAGGTGTTCTGAGTGTGTTGATGGTGAATGTATATAGTGTGTGACAGTGTGTAGTGTGTAAATAGATTATATGTATACATAAATTAGCATGATACATAGTAAATATGTGCAGCATATGTGTACACAAGTGTCATGCACGTAACACAGTGTCTTCGGACAGTACGATTGTTTTACTGCCATAATATAGTGTACGTGTTCACTATACATAGGATTAGTACATAAAAACAAATAAATGTATTTGGAACTGTGCGAAAAAAATGAACGAAAATATATTCGCGGCAACTCGCGCGCCCCGCCCCGACCGCCCCGGGAGCTTACAGCACGGGCGCACGGGGAATCATGACGTCACGCCCCAACTTACGGACCCCATAGCAGCCAAAGTAAGTACAATTACGACTTTTTTTTTACATACCCATACTGAGGGAAGGGTTTTTGACACTTTAAAAAGAAAAAGAATTTTTTCCAGAGAATTTATTTCCTGCGCACCACGGGGTGTCATATTTGGAGGCAACGCAGTTAAAGGGTTAAANAACCTGAGTTGAAACAATGAGAGAAGTTTGTTCTGATTTTCAAACTCCCACTCTCCCTTCTCTTCGTATAGTTTTCCTTATTCTATGTACCTCGGCCCTTCCTCTTTCCATCCTCTTCACTCCCCAACTTCTTCCCTCCCCAACTTCTTCCCTCTCCCCTTGTACTCTTCCCCATTTTTGCCATCCATGCTCCCTTTTACGATCATCTCCCTACCCCCGGTCCCATCTTTGCCCCTTACCGTCTCCATCCTTCCCTCTCTTGCCCCCCGGCCTAGTCTCATCCCACCTTTCCGTTCCATTTCTCTCCCCCTTGGTATTAACCTTCGATTTCCGAAGATCCAAAACAAACACAGTAAAATTTTGTCAGTGGACGAATCCTTATCCTCGCTGTCTGGCACCTGGGCTAGGCAGGGAGAGTGCAGCCACCTTTCAGGGGAGGGAATTTTCAAGCATAATGTGGGTTTCCTGCCGTTGAGTGTTGTCCCGTGTGAAAGGGGTAGTGGTAGGAGTGGGTAGAAAAGGTGGGAGTGGAAAACGTGAGGGAAAAAAGAGTATGAATGTGTCAAAGTTTTGTATTTGTAATAATATGAGAGTGAGGGGGCATAGTAAGCCACGCAAACTGTTACATCGGGGAAGTGAAGTCTAGCTCTCATTCCTCGCATCTTAGACTGTTGCGATTTATTTGAAGTTTTATGACGTTGGAATTCTTTGTTGAATCTGACCTTTTAGTTCCGGCAGACCTGTCTGCTCCAAGGCAGTTTCAGACATATTTTTCGATGCATTTAACATCCTGAAGGCTGCTCTACTAGCATGCGCTATATTTGTGTGAAGTAAAATTTTGATTTAATAATATATTTTTACACTGATAAAGTCTCATGTTGGCATTTTTTATATGAATTATAAACATTTTTGAGAATGTTAATATTACATGTCATAAATGTTTAGTTTTTTTCAAGTGAATCTGGTATCTATATATTGGCCCAAAAGAATTACAGAATTTAGAAGGGGGTCGAATTGATATCTAAAAGGAGTTTACAGAAAATGTGAGGGAATGGACAGGTAGAAAGGGAAGATGGGGGTTACAGAGATGGTGGATATGAAGGTAGGGGAAAGGAGAAAGTGTGGATAAGAAAAGAGATGGATGCTGAGGGAGGATGGTTTCTTTTTTGGGACGGCGGAGAGTAAAGATGGATGGGAGAAGATAAGAAAATGTTTAGAGATGAGAAATATGGTGCGGGTCTTGAAGGTAAGTTGGCTGTCCGCCTTGCTGACACGCTCGTGAAGGTCAGCTGGCAGTGTGCTTGTGAAGGTCAGCTGGCAGTGTGCTGGTGAAGGTCAGCTGGCAGTGTGCTGGTGAAGGTCAGCTGGCAGTGTGCTTGTGAAGGTCAGCTGGCAGTGTGTTGGTGAAGGTCAACTGGCAGTGTGCTGGTGAAGGTCAGCTGGCAGTGTGCTTGTGAAGGTCAGCTGGCAGTGTGCTGATGAAGGTCAGCTGGCAGTGTGCTTGTGAAGGTCAGCTGGCAGTGTGCTGGTGGAGGTCAGCTGGCAGTGTGTTGGTGAAGGTCAGCTGGCAGTGTGCTGATGAAGGTCAGCTGGCAGTGTGCTGGTGAAGGTCAGCTGGCAGTGTGTTGGTGAAGGTCAGCTGGCAGTGTGCTCGTGAAGGTCAGCTGGCAGTGTGTTGGTGAAGGTCAGCTGGCAGTGTGCTGGTGAAGGTCAGCTGGCAGTGTGCTCGTGAAGGTCAGCTGGCAGTGTGCTGGTGAAGGTCAGCTGGCAGTGTGCTTGTGAAGGTCAGCTGGCAGTGTGCTTGTGAAGGTCAGCTGGCAGTGTGCTGATGAAGGTCAGCTGGCAGTGTGCTGGTGAAGGTCAGCTGGCAGTGTGCTGATGAAGGTCAGCTGGCAGTGTGCTGGTGAAGGTCAGCTGGCAGTGTGCTCGTGAAGGTCAGCTGGCAGTGTGTTGGTGAAGGTCAGCTGGCAGTGTGCTGGTGAAGGTCAGCTGGCAGTGTGCTTGTGAAGGTCAGCTGGCAGTGTGCTTGTGAAGGTCAGCTGGCAGTGTGTTGGTGAAGGTCAGCTGGCAGTGTGCTGGTGAAGGTCAGCTGGCAGTGTGCTGGTGAAGGTCAGCTGGCAGTGTGTTGGTGAAAGTCAGCTGGCAGTGTGCTTGTGAAGGTCAGCTGGCAGTGTGCTGGTGAAGGTCAGCTGGCAGTGTGCTGGTGAAGGTCAGCTGGCAGTGTGCTTGTGAAGGTCAGCTGGCAGTGTGCTTGTGAAGGTCAGCTGGCAGTGTGCTGGTGAAGGTCAGCTGGCAGTGTGTTGGTGAAAGTCAGCTGGCAGTGTGCTTGTGAAGGTCAGCTGGCAGTGTGCTTGTGAAGGTCAGCTGGCAGTGTGTTGGTGAAGGTCAGCTGGCAGTGTGCTGGTGAAGGTCAGCTGGCAGTGTGCTGGTGAAGGTCAGCTGGCAGTGTGCTGGTGAAGGTCAGCTGGCAGTGTGCTGGTGAAGGTCAGCTGGCAGTGTGCTGGTGAAGGTCAGCTGGCAGTGTGCTGGTGAAGGTCAGCTGGCAGGGTGCTGGTGAAGGTCAGCTGGCAGTGTGCTGGTGAAGGTCAGCTGGCAGTGTGTTGGTGAAGGTCAGCTGGCAGTGTGCTTGTGAAGGTCAGCTGGCAGTGTGCTGATGAAAGTCAGCTGGCAGTGTGCTTGTGAAGGTCAGCTGGCAGTGCTTTCACGCTCTAATAAACATATTTGCATAAATATTCCAGGTGTTCAGTTACTATGTGTACAGAAAGCTTTTCCTGGAATTAGATACTAAGGTTATGAGAAGAGCTGAAGGAGAGAAGAGAGGTGGGGGAAGGAAGGTGGCCAATGTGAAGGAGAGACTGGGTACAATATCTAAGAAAATGACAAAAGAGAAAGGATAACTCATGTATTTTATGGAAGGGTGTGAAGTTAACTGTTATTGCAAGATGGATATCGATAGTATTTTTCAACTTGATATCATAAAAGCTAAATTCAACTACCTTTAATGCCAGTAACAATTTATTATTTTATTAAAACTTTACACAATCAACTTAAATGTTAAAGGTCATTGTATTTTTTGGAATATGTTCCTTGATAGACATAATAACATCTTTACATCTATTTTCACACGGTCTGTCCTAAAAATAAAAATACGATGATAAGAGATATGATGTATTGATTTTCATGGTGGCGTTCATTTTCAATGATACACTAAGTCCGTTTTCTGTCACGTCGGCTTCTTGTAAGCATTGACTCGAAGGACCTGTGTCTTTGGGCTCGTGATCTTCAAAAGTCAGGAAGGTACATTTTGCTCGCAGTAATGTCACATGCTTCTCCAGATATTTTTATTTTAATCGTGATAATGATTTTGATGAGAATATTGTATATACTTATTATTCATATATTGATGTATTGCTTCATTTGAAATAACTAACAAGGACAAGTTGCATTTTAATTAAATATTTCTCAAATAAAATCAATTCGTTGTTTTATCAAATTTTGAGGAAGATTCAGAAAGGGATTGTTAATCTTTCAAGTAATTCTGTAGTTAGTGGATGGGTAATTTTTAACGCTAAGTAAGCACTACTCCTGGACAGTAGCCATGAGTCGACAGAAAATAACTTTACCTTATTATCAGAGGCAAGAAGCAGGTAACTTTATAATTCAGAGCCAGTCAGCAGCCAGCCAGTCAGTCAGTCAGTCAGTCAGTCAGTCAGTCAGTCAGTCAGTCAGTCAGTCAGTCAGTCAGTCAGTCAGTCGTCCGTCACCAGTCCGTCCGTTTGGGTTTGCGATAAGTGAAAATATGAACAACCCAGCGAGTTATTCCCCAGTTGGACTATGCTATACATTCGACTATGGCGGTATGTTCGTTCATGACGCTCAGTGACGGTGACCAACAAATTCGCCTTTCCATGTAAACAAAATGAAAAAAAAAGTTTCGAAAATTCTTACTGAAGAGATTATGATATCTGTGGCGCCCAATATTCCAGGTACGTGAGTGGTTTGCTCACTTGGCTCACACGCCAAGCAAAAATAAGTTATATTCGTGGTTCAGGTTAAACGTTTAATTTGTTTTAGTTGTCTTAAATATTGACGTGACTGACATGGTGTCTATTCTCAACTTATGTTCCTGCAGGGTCGAGCCTTAACCTCCGATAATGTCTTAGATCACCGCACGTTTTTACCATATTTAAGCGAGCGAGTCTTATCTTGAGGTTATCTTGAGATGATTTCGGGGTTTTAGTGTCCCCGCGGCCCGGTCCTCGACCAGGCCTCCACCCCCAGGAAGCAGCCCGTGACAGCTGACTAACACCCAGGTACCTATTTTACTGCTAGGTAACAGGGGCATAGGGTGAAAGAAACTCTGCCCATTGTTTCTCGCCGGCGCCTGGGATCGAACCCAGGACCACAGGATCACAGTCCAGCGTGCTGTCCGCTCGGCCGACCGGAGTCATTATTTAAGCGAGCTTATCATTATCATTTCAGGAAAAAAAAGCAGTTGACACACCCCATTGTGTGAGGACGGATGAGGCTCCACATAACATTTCATGAATATACACATTTTGATGGTTCACGGGAATATGGTATGTTTACTAAGCTTAACATTCTGCAGGGGAAGATATTGTGTCGTGTTGGTTCTTGGCCTCGCGTGTGTGGGTGTCGTTACGGCCGCACCTTCCTGTCTTGTTCTCTCCAACAATCCTGCAAAGTGGAACCTCTTTAAATTGATGGTAAATGTATACTGGCTTGGTAATACCAAAGACTTTGTATGTAGCCGGTGTGTGTGTGGGGGGGGGGGGAAGGGTTGTTTTTGGCGTGTGTTCTTTGTGTGTATTTACTATTTGTGTTGTTATCTTTTGGACCCTTTCTAACCGTCGGCTGTTTAATGTACTGACTTTGACCTAATTTTCTCTATAATTTTTGCTATATATTTTTATCTCACACACACACACACACACACACACACACACACACACACACACACACACACACACACACACACACACACACACACACAGGTAGGGCCAGGTAGCCTGGTGGATAGCGTGCAGGATTCGTAATTCTGTGGCGCGGGTTCGATTCCCGCACCCGGCAGAAACAAATGGGCAAAGTTTCTTTCACCCTGAATGCCCCTGTTACCTAGCAGTAAATAGGTACCTGGGAGTTAGTCAGCTGTCACAGGCTGCTTCCTGGGGTGTGTGTGTGTGTGTGTGTGTGTGAAAAAAAAAAAGTAGTTAGTGTAGTTAGTAAACAGTTGATTGACAGTTGAGAGGCGGGCCGAAAGAGCAAAGCTCAACCCCCGTAAAATACAACTAAGTGAATACAACTAAGAGAATACACACACACACACACATCCCCAGGAAGCTGCCCGTAGCAGCTGTCTAGCTCCCAGGTACCTATTTACTGATAGGTAACAGGGTCATCAGAGTGAAAGAAACTGCACCATTGTTTTTCGCCGACACCGGGAATCGAACCCCGCACCACCGGATTACGTGTTCAGCGTGCTGTCCACTCAGCCACCTGCGCCCGTTGGACAGGCGCGCATGCGTGTGCGTGTGTGTGTATTCACGTAGTTGTATTCACGTAGCTGTGTTTGCGGTGTTGAGCTTTGCTCTTTCGGCCCGCCTCTCAACTGTCAATCAACTGTTTACTAACTACTTCCCCCCCCCCCCACACACACACCAGGAAGAAGCCCGTGACAGCTAACTAACTCCCAGGTACCTATTTACTGCTAGGTAACAGGGGCATTCAGGGTGAACGAAACTGCCCATTTGTTTCTGCCTGGTGCGGGCATCGAACCCGCGCCACAGAGTTACGAGTCCTGCGCGCTATCCACCAGGCTACCTGGCCTACCTGTGTGTGTGTGTGTGTGTGTGTGTGTGTGTGTGTGTGTGTGTGTGTGTACTCACCTAGCTGTGCTTGCGGGGGTTGAGCTCTGGCTCTTTGGTCTCGCCTCTTAACCGTCAATCAACTGATGTACAGATTCCTGAGCCTACTGGGCTCTATCATATCTACATTTGAAACTGTGTATGGAGTCAGCCTCCACCACTTCACTGCCTAATGCATTCCACTTGTTAATTACTCTGACACTGAAAAAGTTCTTTCTAACGTCCCTGTGGCTCATTGGGTACTCAGTCTCCACCTGTGTCCCTTAGGGTATGGGGACACAGGTCGTGTAAGGGTTCGCGTACCACCCGTGTTAAAAGTTTATCCTTTTCTACCCTGTCAATTCCTCTGAGAATTTTATAGGTCGTGATCATGTCTCCTCTTACTGTTCTGCCTTCCAGTGTCGTGAGGTACATTTCACGCAGCCTTTCCTCGTAACTCATGCCTCTTAGTTCTGGGACTAGCCTAGTGGCATACCTCTGAACTTTTTCCAGCTTCGTCTTGTGCTTGACAAGGTACGGGCCCTATGCTGGGGCCGCATACTCTAGGATTGATCTTACATATGCTGTGTACCGCATATGTATATTTGATGTGTGTCTGTGTGCGTGCGCGCGCTTACTCACCTAAATATTCTTGCAGGATCGAGTGCCTGCAGTGCAATAATTATTGTTTTTATTTGTTCTACATAATGTATATGCCTTTAATACCATGTATCAATTTAACCTCGTCAAGTTCTTCGACTCATTCCGTATAATTTATTTATGACTTAAAATAAAGACGGACTTTCTGACATCTGTGACTCATTTGTCTCTAATTTGTATTTACGTATCTTTTATCTACTGTTGCTGACTTTGAACATTTATTCTTTCTTGATCGGGATATTGTATGCGGTTATCATGTCTGCCCTATTCCTTGTTATCTCCAGTATAGTGAGGTGCAATTACCTCATTCTTTGTGTATAGCTCAGTCCTCTTACCTGAAGAGCGAGCCTTGTTGTATTTTGTTTAATCTTTTCTAGCTTTGTTTTGTATTTCTTTAAGTAAGGCTTTCATGCCGAGGCAGCATACTGAAGACTGGGTCTAGCATAGTATTTGTATAGCGATTAGAAGTGTCCTTTTCCAAGTTCCTGAAGGCTACTGAACGTTTGGCGGGTTGGCATATTAGGAAGTGCATTAGGTCGAACTTTGTTATTCTCCTGGTGTATGCATCTGGTGTTAGATTTGGAGTCGTGTCTACTCCAAAGTCTCACTTTGTTAGATTTGGAGTCGTGTCTACTCCAAAGTCTCCCTTTGTTAGATTTGGAGTCGTGTCTACTCCAAAGTCTCACTTTTCAGTATTCGAAAATTACCTTCTCTTAATTATGTATAGTACAAGAGGCTTTCTCACTCTTATTTCTGCCCTCTTAACCTTGCATTTGACCGGATTAAAGTCCAGCAGGCATTTTTCCGACCATCTCTAAAGTGTCTAGTGCAATTTGCAGAGTATTGCAGTCCTCAGTTTTGACCCTTCTCATTAGTTTAATATTGTCAGGAAGCGTTAATAAGAATACGTTTACCTGCTCAGTTATCTCATTGACGTATATTAGGAACAGGATGGGCACTTGTATACCCACCATTGAGGTACTCCACCCTTTAACTCTTTCCAAACTTGTATCTCTTCTCTTACTGTGACTCGGTCTCATTCCTGTTAGGTGCTCCTTCACCAAAATTTAGCTTCCTTTCCTATACAACATCCTGTTTCTCTTGTTTACCTAAAAGTCCTCTGTGAGGAACAATGTCAAAGGATTTTTTGCTGTCCAGTAAAATGCAGTCTCCTTTGTGATGCTTGACTTCCTGTCATAGAGTGAAATAAGTTGGTCAAGTAATATTTCACTTTGTTGAATCCATCTCGGCTTGCTTAGTTATATTCTTGCTTCATATTCCAGCTTGCTTAGTTGTAGGCTTCCTTAATATCCAAGCTTAATTAATTACAGACCAGCTTCATACCCCGGCTTAGCTGTTAGATCTTGGGGCAAATCATTGAAGTTCTTCAATTTATATATTTTCTTGGACAAGTTACATCTGACCACACTGATTGCTTGGGGTGATATACGCGGATCTCATTGATTGCCTCGTTTGACCTATACTGACCCGTTCTGGCGAGGTTTACAAAGCTCCCGGTTATAACATGGGGGTTTATGTCCCATGATTAACAAGCTCTTGATCCCTTTTCCCCCTCTGTCTTTCCTTTTCACCACCCATCCCCCACTCTTCTCGCCTCTCACGCTCTTTATATATATATATATATATATATATATATATATATATATATATATATATAGTCGTACCTAGTAGCCAGAACGCACTTGTCAGCCTACTATGCAAGGCCCGATTTGCCTAATAGGCCAAGTTTTCATGAATTAATTGTTTTTCGACTACCTAACCTAACTTTTTCGGCTACCAAACTTAACTTAACCTATAAGATAGGTTAGGTTAGGTTAGGTAGGGTTGGTTAGGTTCGATCATATATCTACGTTAATTTTAACTCCATGAAAAAAAATTGACCTCATACATAATGAAATGGGTAGCTTTATCTTTCATAAGAAAAAAATAGAGAAAATATATTAATTCAGGAAAATTTGGCTTATTAGGCAAATCGGGGCTTGCATAGTAGGCCAAAAGTGATTCTGGCTACTAGGTACGACATATATATATATATATATATATTCCTGGCGGAGTAGCTGTCAGGTGCAGGTGGGGGGCGCCCCTAAGTAACACAAGAGGAGCCTAGTACCTCCTCTACGTCATCTCATTGTGCCTGCGAATCTCAAGCCCTTCCCTTTCTTCCCTTTTCTTTTCCGTTTCGCCTCACTTTCCCCCCCCCCCCTCTGTTATTTCTTCTATCTCTTCTTTTCCTCCCCCCTCCCCTCCCTCTCGTTTTCTTTCCACTACTTCCCTCCTCTCCTATTTTTTTTTTATTTAAAACTCACACCCCAGAATGACTCGAACCCATACTCCCAGGAGCAAAGCAACTGGTAACTACAGGGCGCCTTAATCCGCTTGACCATCACGACCGACATAAGGAAGTGATAGCCTGAGCTATATGAACCACTTCCCCGCGGCACCTGGATGGTTATCTTGGGCATAGCATTTTATCAAATCACCTCATTTTTTGGGGCAACACGTGAGGAACACAAATGCAAACAAGCCTGAATGGTCCCCAGGACTAGATACAACTGAAAACTCCACCCCAGAAGTGACTCGAACCCATACTCCCAGGAGCAAAGCAACTGGTAACTACAGGGCGCCTTAATCCGCTTGACCATCACGACCGGACATAAGGAAGTGATAGCCTGAGCTATATGAACCACTTCCCCGCCGGCACCTGGATGGTTATCTTGGGCATAGCATTTTATCAAATCACCTCATTTTTTTGGGCAACACGTGAGGAACACAAATGCAAACAAGCCTGAATGGTCCCCAGGACTAGATACAACTGAAAACTCACACCCCAGAAGTGACTCGAACCCATACTCCCAGGAGCAAAGCAACTGGTAACTACAGGCGCCTTAATCCGCTTGACCATCACGACCGGACATAAGAAGTGATAGCCTGAGCTATATGAACCACTTCCCCGCCGGCACCTGGATGGTTATCTTGGGCATAGCATTTTATCAAATCACCTCATTTTTTGGGCAACACGTGAGGAACACAAATGCAAACAAGCCTGAATGGTCCCCAGGACTAGATACAACTGAAAACTCACACCCCAGAAGTGACTCGAACCCATACTCCCAGGAGCAAAGCAACTGGTAACTACAGGCGCCTTAATCCGCTTGACCATCACGACCGACATAAGGAAGTGATAGCCTGAGCTATATGAACCACTTCCCGCCGGCACCTGGATGGTTATCTTGGCATAGCATTTTATCAAATCACCTCATTTTTGGGGCAACACGTGAGAACACAAATGCAAACAAGCCTGAATGGTCCCCAGGACTAGATACAACTGAAAACTCACACCCCAGAAGTGACTCGAACCCATACTCCCAGGAGCAAAGCAACTGGTAACTACAGGGCCCTTAATCCGCTTGACCATCACGACCGGACATAAGGAAGTGATAGCCTGAGCTATATGAACCACTTCCCCGCCGGCACCTGGATGGTTATCTTGGGCATAGCATTTTATCAAATCACCTCATTTTTTGGGGCAACACGTGAGGAACACAAATGCAAACAAGCCTGAATGGTCCCCAGGACTAGATACAACTGAAAACTCACACCCAGAAGTGACTCGAACCCATACTCCCAGGAGCAAAGCAACTGGTAACTACAGGGCGCCTTAATCCGCTTGACCATCACGACCGGACAAGGAAGTGATAGCCTGAGCTATATGAACCACTTCCCCGCCGCACCTGGATGGTTATCTTGGGCATAGCATTTTATCAAATCACCTCATTTTTTGGGGCAACACGTGAGGAACACAAATGCAAACAAGCCTGAATGGTCCCCAGGACTAGATACACTGAAAACTCACACCCCAGAAGTGACTCGAACCCATACTCCCAGGAGCAAAGCAACTGGTAACTACAGGGCGCCTTAATCCGCTTGACCATCACGACCGGACATAAGGAAGTGATAGCCTGAGCTATATGAACCACTTCCCCGCCGGCACCTGGATGGTTATCTTGGGCATAGCATTTTATCAAATCACCTCATTTTTTGGGGCAACACGTGAGGAACACAAATGCAAACAAGCCTGAATGGTCCCCAGGACTAGATACAACTGAAAACTCACACCCCAGAAGTGACTCGAACCCATACTCCCAGGAGCAAAGCAACTGGTACTACAGGGCGCCTTAATCCGCTTGACCATCACGACCGGACATAAGGAAGTGATAGCCTGAGCTATAGAACCACTTCCCCGCCGGCACCTGGATGGTTTCTGGGCATAGCATTTTATCAAATCAAATGATAAATGCTATGCCCAAGATAACCATCCAGGTGCCGGCGGGAAGTGGTTCATATAGCTCAGGCTATCACTTCCTTATGTCCGGTCGTGATGGTCAAGCGGATTAAGGCGCCCTGTAGTTACCAGTGCTTTGCTCCTGGGAGTATGGGTTCGAGTCACTTCTGGGTGTGAGTTTTCAGTTGTATCTAGTCCTGGGGACCATTCAGGCTTGTTTGCATTTGTGTTCCTCACGTGTTGCCCCAAAAAATGAGGTGATTTGATAAAATGCTATGCCCAAGATAACCATCCAGGTGCCGGCGGGAAGTGGTTCATATAGCTCAGGCTATCACTTCCTTATGTCCGGTCGTGATGGTCAAGCGGATTAAGGCGCCCTGTAGTTACCAGTTGCTTTGCTCCTGGGAGTATGGGTTCGAGTCACTTCTGGGGTGTGAGTTTTCAGTTGTATCTAGTCCTGGGGACCATTCAGGCTTGTTTGCATTTGTGTTCCTCACGTGTTGCCCCAAAAAATGAGGTGATTTGATAAAATGCTATGCCCAAGATAACCATCCAGGTGCCGGCGGGGAAGTGGTTCATATAGCTCAGGCTATCACTTCCTTATGTCCGGTCGTGATGGTCAAGCGATTAAGGCGCCCTGTAGTTACCAGTTGCTTTGCTCCTGGGAGTATGGGTTCGAGTCACTTCTGGGGTGTGAGTTTTCAGTTGTATCTAGTCCTGGGGACCATTCAGGCTTGTTTGCATTTGTGTTCCTCACGTGTTGCCCCAAAAAATGAGGTGATTTGATAAAATGCTATGCCCAAGATAACCATCCAGGTGCCGGCGGGGAAGTGGTTCATATAGCTCAGGCTATCACTTCCTTATGTCCGGTCGTGATGGTCAAGCGGATTAAGGCGCCCTGTAGTTACCAGTTGCTTTGCTCCTGGGAGTATGGGTTCGAGTCACTTCTGGGGTGTGAGTTTTCAGTTGTATCTAGTCCTGGGGACCATTCAGGCTTGTTTGCATTTGTGTTCCTCACGTGTTGCCCCAAAAAATGAGGTGATTTGATAAAATGCTATGCCCAAGATAACCATCCAGGTGCCGGCGGGAAGTGGTTCATATAGCTCAGGCTATCACTTCCTTATGTCCGGTCGTGATGGTCAAGCGGATTAAGGCGCCCTGTAGTTACCAGTTGCTTGCTCCTGGGAGTATGGGTTCGAGTCACTTCTGGGGTGTGAGTTTTCAGTTGTATCTAGTCCTGGGGACCATTCAGGCTTGTTTGCATTTGTGTTCCTCACGTGTTGCCCCAAAAAATGAGGTGATTTGATAAAATGCTATGCCCAAGATAACCATCCAGGTGCCGGCGGGGAAGTGGTTCATATAGCTCAGGCTATCACTTCCTTATGTCCGGTCGTGATGGTCAAGCGGATTAAGGCGCCCTGTAGTTACCAGTTGCTTTGCTCCTGGGAGTATGGGTTCGAGTCACTTCTGGGGTGTGAGTTTTCAGTTGTATCTAGTCCTGGGGACCATTCAGGCTTGTTTGCATTTGTGTTCCTCACGTGTTGCCCCAAAAAATGAGGTGATTTGATAAAATGCTATGCCCAAGATAACCATCCAGGTGCCGGCGGGGAAGTGGTTCATATAGCTCAGGCTATCACTTCCTTATGTCCGGTCGTGATGGTCAAGCGGATTAAGGCGCCCTGTAGTTACCAGTTGCTTTGCTCCTGGGAGTATGGGTTCGAGTCACTTCTGGGGTGTGAGTTTTCAGTTGTATCTAGTCCTGGGGACCATTCAGGCTTGTTTGCATTTGTGTTCCTCACGTGTTGCCCCAAAAAATGAGGTGATTTGATAAAATGCTATGCCCAAGATAACCATCCAGTGCCGGCGGGAAGTGGTTCATATAGCTCAGGCTATCACTTCCTTATGTCCGGTCGTGATGGTCAAGCGGATTAAGGCGCCCTGTAGTTACCAGTTGCTTTGCTCCTGGGAGTATGGGTTCGAGTCACTTCTGGGGTGTGAGTTTTCAGTTGTATCTAGTCCTGGGGACCATTCAGGCTTGTTTGCATATTGTGTATATAGTGAGAAAAATGCATGAACGCGGCAAGCCATATATCACTAAGAAACTCTGACCCGCCGGATTCGAACCATGACGTCCAGATCACCCCTAATGTACACAGTACCGTGACCACCGCACCAATGATCGTCTTATAGGATTGGTCAGTCTTGGTGCTTATTAACTAAGCTCCCAGACTGATCAACCCCCGACGACACTCATGGATCCATTGGGTACAGTTTTCATCAAATTCTGGCGGATGCACGGGCCGCACCGAGTTCAACATGTGTGAGAAAGCTGCATGAACGCGCAAGCCATATATCACTAAGATATATGGTAGATAAGATATATATATATATATTATATATATATATATATATATATATATATATATTATATAATATATATATATAATATAATATATATATAACTTTAGAACACTTTCCCACCAGGAGACTCAAACCTAGCCAGCACAGAAGCCTTCCAGCAACTGGCATAACTGGTAACGCCTTAACCCACTGCACCACGCTCA
>WNGS01163731.1:10950686-10961324 GCA_020271785.1 Procambarus virginalis | reverse complement strand
TCCCAAGGAGTTGAATAGGTATTCTTAGAAGAAACTTGTCGAGTTTTTGCTTGAGCATCCACAAGTCGCATGGTAGGGCAGGTCGGGGAAGCCTTGCATGCATCTCTGGGACTTAAAGTTTCTTATTTGATTATCCCGGGCATTTAACTGTGTAATTTTTCATTAGTTTAACAAAATGATTTGTGTGTTGCCTAAATTCATATTACATTATCATTTGTTAGAATATTGCTTTCTTTCGTTCCTTATTACAAATCAAAGTAACAATGCAATTGTTACTTGGGTATTATTTATTAGTGGGTCGTAGTGATTTATACAGCCTGATGTGTTAGTGTTGTAGTGCTTTATACAGCCTGATGTGTTAGTGTTGTAGTGCTTTATACAGCCTGATGTGTTAGTGTTGTAGTGCTTTATACAGCCTGATGTGTTAGTGTCGTAGTAATTTATACAGCCTGATGTGTTAGTGTCGTAGTGATTTATACAGCCTGATATATTACTGCCGTAGTGATTTATACAGCCTGATATATTACTGCCGTAGTGATTTATACAGCCTGATATATTACTGCCGTAGTGATTTATACAGCCTGATATATTACTGCCGTAGTGATTTATACAGCCTGATATATCAATCTTGTCATGCTTGGTTTGTTTATTTGGTGTAACAAACGTCACTGATATTTATGCTATTGGAATATAATTTGTATTAAGCTTCGAGAAGGATTGTATTGTACGGACAGCAAGGATTCAGTAGTTAAGGATTATTTCCAGTGTGGTCTGTGGTGACTCTTGGCGAAATTGTCATTTTGTTGTGAGAGATGTTTTGTGATGGGATGCGTGACCTAACACGCACACAGGCTAACATATGTTTTCCTAATAGGGTTTCTGGTAGGTGTTTAATTAAGGATATTGACTTAAGTACAGGATTGGCGTGGTAGCTACCCACTCGTCCCTGGTGTGTTTACGGGCTCACCATAGCCCATGCTACTTGGAAGTTTGTTCCAGGTAGCGAATCTTTAACAACAACAACAAACTCGTCCCCCTTGGCTTAGTTAAAAAAAAAACTGACGGGTTAAAAAAAAAAGCTGATATGATTTAAAATAGACTAAATTATCTATTTATATTTAAATGTAAACATACATTTTTACTAATTATTAAATAGATAAAACATATCTCGCCTCAACCCGGGTGGATTGGGGTTTAAGAGAATACCCAGGTTTTTACCACCATGACTCTGTAATATCTCTATAGCTCAGTTATGTATTAGCGATAAGACCTACCATTAATGTATAATGATTAAGGAGCCGGGAGAATTAATTTCTCAACCTTCCTCAAACACTCAAACGTGTTGTGCATAATCTACATGGTAAATGCTCCAACTTTTACTATGGTTCAATATCATATCATGAACAGGAAATAAAATAAAATAAAAATTCATCTTAAAAATGGAAAATTTAACAATTTCAAATTAACTAAACCAATTTAGTATTTCACCAATTTTTATTTTATTCATTATGGGCTTAGAATGGCATATACCGTTCATTTTCCATTTAATAAAATTGAGTTTTAGGATATAGCTACTGCAACAACAACAAAAATAGTCAGTGTGGCCTTCAAAATATGCAAAAAATTTTGACGCAAAAATACATAACTCCCAAAGTTATGGGTTTGTGAATAAACGCCCAAATGGAAACCTTAGAACTAACAACTTTGCACATAATATGTAAGAATGGTGAGAATCGCTCAGAAACTGAATTTGGAGTAGGAACTGAAAGTTGAATCACCTGTACCTCCATTCTTATGTTCTTAATACTAGAAAGACACAACTGCATATCCACTTTGTGGACCCTCCTTACTACTATTCTTCTTTGTGCGTCGGACATTGATTGCTTGATGAAGATTAAGCCACCCAAAAGGTGGCACGGGCATGAAAAGCCCGTAAGTGGTGGCCCTTTTGAGCCATTATCAGTATCAATAGCTGATACTGGAGATCTGCGGAGGTGCGACTGCACCCGAGGTGACGGAAGATGTCTCCAGTGCGTCGGACAGGTGCTTGTATCTTTATCACCGCATTATCCCTCAGTTCCAGTTAACTAGGAGCTGTTCTCCTTATCAGAACTTTTTTAAAATGCATATAAAATCCATTTCTTAACACATTGGGATGAAATTTTCACGACGCTGTTGCCAAATAATTGAAGATTTATATAACATTTTAAGTAATTATAATTAAATTCGAATATTTTTGGGTCTCCCGGTCCCTTAACTGTATTGTTGTTGTTGTTGTTGTTGTTAAAGATTCGCTACCTGGAACAATAAGTTCCAAGTAGCACGGGCTATGGTGAGCCGTAGTGGATGTTATACCCTTAACTGTAACTCACAGCTATTGAAATGAGATATTCTCTGTAACTAGCTGACATTATAATTATAAAGTGTGAAGGGTAGGGAAGGGAACTATGGGGGGAAAGCGACAAACTATTACTAGTACATAGCACTTGGAAGGGGTCAGGATACGGATTAGGGACGGGACGGGGTGAAGGAATAGTGCCCAACCACTTGATGGTAAAGCGAAACCGTCGCTCTACCGTCCTGCCCAAGTGGTTGGACATAGTGTGAATGATAGATATAATTGTTAATGTAATAATCTCCGTTGAGGTCTGATAAAGACTTTTTAATTTGTGCCCTCTGTAATCACTTTTTTTGCGCTACCGCTCACAGGACGAGTATGTGGTGCACAATAAACTTGCCGCCTCCGGCCGCAACAATCAACCTGCTTAAAATTGAAGGAAAAAATAATAATCTGAAGAAGGTATTGAGTCGCTTGATATAAGAATGTTTGGGCACCATTCCTTCCCCCCGTCCCATCCTAAATCGTTATCCTGACCCCTTCCAAGTGCTATATAATCGTAATGTCTTGGCGCTTTCTCCTGATGCTTTCCTTCCCCTTGGTATAAGGAAGCTAGGAGAGATATGCGACATACAGCAAGAGAACTCTTATTGAATATGGCGACCCCGCTTAAGTTAAACTTAAAGTGTCTAGAACCCCCAGGAACGGATCTAGAGACTTTTGAAGAAGTTCCGAGTACTTGAGAGAGGTCCTCACCAGGAGCCCCCCGGGCACACGCCGCAGAAGGCGGTCCGGATGAGCGGCTGTAACGGACGGCTGTAAGAAGCCTTCTCAGATAAGCCGTAATCGATGGTCAGCAACACCATCGATCAGGAGACCAGCCCCCAACCACGATATTCACACACATTTTCTCCCTCGTTCTCTCCCCCCTCACTCTCCTCTTTCCACCTTTACCTACTCCCCTTTTCATCGTTGAAACTCACGGCTCGTGATAAGATCTTTTTCTTTCTACCGTCCACGCTACCCATATCCAGTGGTGGCACTTCCTTCAGTCATCCTCGACACTTTATTGATGTGTGTGTACGCCAGGGTTGTGTGCATGTGTGTGTGTACGCCAGGGTTGTGTGCATGTGTGTGTACGCCAGGGTTGTGTGCATGTGTGTGTACGCCAGGGTTGTGTGCATGTGTGTGTACGCCAGGGTTGTGTGCATGTGTGTACGCCAGGGTTGTGTGCATGTGTGTACGCCAGGGTTGTGTGCATGTGTGTGTACGCCAGGGTTGTGTGCATGTGTGTGTACGCCAGGGTTGTGTGCATGTGTGTGTACGCCAGGGTTGTGTGCATGTGTGTACGCCAGGGTTGTGTGCATGTGTGTACGCCAGGGTTGTGTGCATGTGTGTGTACGCCAAGGTTGTGTTCGTGTGTGTGTACGCCAGGGTTGTGTGCATGTGTGTGTACGCCAGGGTTGTGTGCATGTGTGTGTACGCCAGGGTTGTGTGCATGTGTGTGTACGCCAGGGTTGTGTGCATGTGTGTGTACGCCAGGGTTGTGTGCATGTGTGTGTACGCCAGGGTTGTGTGCATGTGTGTGTGTACGCCAGGTTGTGTGCATGTGTGTGTGTACGCCAGGGTTGTGTGCATGTGTGTGTGTACGCCAGGGTTGTGTGCATGTGTGTGTACGCCAGGGTTGTGTGCATGTGTGTGTACGCCAGGGTTGTGTGCATGTGTGTGTGTACGCCAGGGTTGTGTGCATGTGTGTGTACGCCAGGGTTGTGTGCATGTGTGTGTACGCCAGGGTTGTGTGCATGTGTGTGTGTACGCCAGGGTTGTGTGCATGTGTGTGTACGCCAGGGTTGTGTGCATGTGTGTGTACGCCAGGGTTGTGTGCATGTGTGTACGTCAGGTCGTGTGTTTGTTCTAGAAGCTTCCTTTAGTCATATTTAAGGATAGATATGATTAAAAAATGCTAAACACGGTAAATGTACACCATTACACCTTTCGTATCTTTTACCTTGCTCTTCTTCCTCTTCTAAGATTTTCTTCTCACCTCTCTCTTGCCTATTTATTGCCTTTAACTCCTTCCCTCATCACAATTGTCTTGAGAATGGTCCCGGACGGACCGAAACGTCGTCGTCCCTTCACTTTCTAGTGTGTAGTCTGGTCAACATATTTCAGCCACGTTATTGTGACTCCTCGTCTGCTTACACCAGATACTCGAGGGTGAGGAGGTGGGCGGCCCATCAGTTATTCCTCCCTGCCCGTAGGCTCTGGTAGGTAAACACACGGCCATGCTGGATACGCCTGGTCGATGCGCGAATCATTCACCATGTATTATGCCCACAACAGACTTCGGAGTAAGGAATAATATGAGACGAATCGATACCACCGCTTGTGTGCAGGGAGGAGGAGGGGGAGAGAACAGGAGCAGGATAGATTGAAGTCGTAGATCCGAAGGTAAGGTGAGGGGGGGGGGAGGGTATGAGACTGAGTGAATGAATAATTGAATATGAGACAGAGTAGTAGTAGTAGTAGTTCTACCCTTGTTAGTTTATACCTATCAGAGTTTATTGTATCAAATTTCAACTCTTGGACGCGGACTTCCCAACTAAATAACCTACTGCAATGACTCCTGACACTTTTGATTTTGTCATATCTGGTTTTAAAATTATGTGGCTTATCTGCATATGAGCCACATATGCAGATGAGTGGCAATTGGTTACGGTACTGATCAACATAAACATTATATCAGTATGTCTGACCATGTAGGAAAATGAAACAGAAAATTCCTTAAGTACTTGTATATATTGATTAATACGAAAGTACGTAAGGAATTTCCCGTCTGATATTCCTTCGTGGTCAGACATTGTCACTATTCATTACGTGTTAATTTCTTCGTGATTAACACACTTATCAGTATCCATCTCATCGCCACCCCTGAGTATTTTGTACGCCAGGATTATACTATAACGTTCTTTCAATTTCAAGAAAAAAGTGTTATCGGGTCACGAACATGAAATGTTTAATAAGATAAATTATGTGAAAGTTAACGTTACTGGTACAAATGAATATTGGGCGGAATGGGCAAACCTAAGCACAGGAATGCCAACGATGTTTATTTATCAATGTTTAATCAATATTTACAAGTGTTTCCGAATAATCAAATATAAAATTTAACTTATTCCGACAAATTAACAATGATTGTCAACATAATTCTTAAATAAGCACTTACAATTGTTTATATATCAGATATATGAACACAAACTCCTAGAATTGTGTTCAGAATCTTTTATACAACACCTTGAGAAAAGTTGTAGGTTATATCTGAAAATTTGGTTGTAATAATTTACACACACATTGGGTCTTTCCTTCACCTTCACTTATAATTGTATTAATTAAGACGAATGAGTACGAAACATGAGTACGTCCCCCGCCTCCCACCTGACCTTGATAACCCATGACCCCCAGCCTCCCACCTGACCTTGATGACCCATGACCCCCAGCCTCCCACCTGACCTTGATGACCCATGACCCCCAGCCTCCCACCTGACCTTGATGACCCATGACCCCCAGCCTCCCACCTGACCTTAATGGTCCATGACCCAAGCCTCCCACCTGACTACAGTAATGACCCATGACCCCAGCCTCCCACCTGACACCAATCATAAAGCACTACAACGGTTTGGTCATTATGATCAAAGTCTAGCGTGTCATAGAGCCGAAAATCGCTCCTCGACGAGCTACAAGAGGTCTCTGCACTCTTATTTTCTGGCGGTGTATGGCAACTACCAACATCTCTTGATATGATTCTCTTCCCACGAAGTAGAAATTTCCATAATTTTCTTCTCGTGCCTAAATTGTTCTATATGAACTGAAATTATAGTGTTTGGGAGACGTTTGAGAGATGTAACCAGCTGGCTGGGTTGGGACGCTCAGGTGAGGAGCTTGAGACGTTCAAGTAGGTTGTTTGAGACGCCCAGCTGTGGAGCGTGGGACGCCCAGCTGTGGAGCGTGGGACGCCCAGCTGTGGAGCGTGGGACGCCCAGCTGGTGAGCGTGGGATGCCCAGTTGTGGAGCGTGGGACGCCCAGCTGGTGAGCGTGGGATGCCCAGTTGTGGAGCGAGAAGGAGCTCAAAATACGAGTCTTCGTTTATAAAACATTGACTCGTGTGGGAC
This sequence comes from Procambarus virginalis, assembly GCA_020271785.1. Taxonomy (NCBI): domain Eukaryota; kingdom Metazoa; phylum Arthropoda; class Malacostraca; order Decapoda; family Cambaridae; genus Procambarus; species Procambarus virginalis. The sequence goes on along the minus strand of WNGS01163731.1, from coordinate 10,954,816 downwards.
TTTTGAAACTACAATTTCTAACGCTAATTTTGCCTCATTTTCCATGGTTAACAGTAATAATCAAGATAACTAAGTATAATTACACGATGTTGACAGTAATAATAAATATCCTTATGATAATCATTTATTTTTAATTAAGAAGGAAAAAATGTGTTAATTTTTTGACCCGGTATTTCTTAATTGTTCTGGACCTTAAGGGAATTCGGGGCAGCAGCGCCAATATCTTGTAGTGGCAATATATCTTGGTTACCGCTGGGTTAATGGTTTGTTTGTGTAAATGTTCATCCGTAGTCCTCTTCTCCACTCCCGTCTCTCCCAACCACAAAGATTTGTAGCCTTGTGTATTTAATGTATGTGTGTGTGTACTCACCTAGTTGTTCTTGCGGGGGTTGAGCTTTGGCTCTTTGGTCCCGCCTCTCAACTGTCAATCAACTGGTGTACAGATTCCTACATTTGAAATTGTGTATGGAGTCAGCCTCCACCACATCACTGCCTATAATGCATTCCATCTGTTAACTACTCTGACACTAAAAACGTTTTTTCTAACGTCCCTGTGGCTCATTTGGGTACTCTTCCTTCCATTTCTTCTTCCATTAATAGAAGGTTTTCTCTGCGGTATTTGCTACACCTTGAAGGAAGATTCTACATACTCCGCTTGTGTTCTCATATTGTGACAAGCAACTTTTTCACTTTCCACCGAAATAATAAGTTGCTTGCGTCCTTCACAGATTATGTGAAATGTCCAATTTTTTCCCCGTACTACTAGACCATCTTCGTAATACTTGATATTCCATAGGGAATATTGCATTGATATATATTCCAGTAAAATTTAGTCTCCACAATAGCAATTACGTTGGGATTTTTGTCCCCAGTACATTGAGTTCATCTTCCTTATTTAACAGTCGATCAACACTGATGTACCAGAGAATCAGATTCATTACTATTCCCTCCTCTGTTTGGGCACCTTCTGGCCAAGGGTTGAGTTCGTGTGAGTGAATTGTCATAGAGGTGGAAGGTGGGGGAGGGGTATGGAAGTAGGGCATGGGACAGAGTGAGGTAGTGTGGACAGAGTAGGGAAGTGTGTGCCAATGAAGGAGTGGAGAGTAGTTAGAGTGATGGAGGTCTGAGGGGGAAATGTATAGTAGAGAGGAGATATAAAGAATTGATTGTTGATGCGGGAGACAAGTTTCACATGCCAGTGAGGATATAAATCATACTACTGCCACACAGGACAGCGTGTATGCTGCTCATATTTAAGATGATGGAGAGAGCTTCCTAGCAACTAATACAAGCCTTAGGATTTTTTGACAGCAGCTTCCTCATAAGTCACTTGGCAGTTAGTGACGGCTTTCCTGGCAGTAAGTCCTGCACAGATGTGATCTTGCAACGACATTTGTTTCAGCATGCAACCTTCAATCCATCTTTATTCATTTGCTCCGTTGGAGATAACGTGTGAGCAGGAGGCTGTGCCGCGGTCCCCCGTCAGCATTCCTGGTCACGCTCCCAGGCTGTTGGCACACACTAAGAGGCTGGGCTCCTGGAAAGGTTTCTGATATACCCGAGCTCTCCCTTCCCTGGGCAGAGCGTGCGCCCCCACGATCCTTGCCTTCTATGACTAGTCATGGCCCTCCTCTTTCCCTCCAGTTGAAAGGGACGCCTTTCTCTCCCTTTCCATTGCAAATTAAACATTCTTTGCCTATTTCCCATTTCTTCATAAGTTTTCTTTCCCTCCCATTGCTTAACTGGTATACCATTCCTCCCACGGCAGAACCATTAGCCCAGTCCTTCCCCAATTGGTACAGGGGTTTACCCCATTTACAGAACACGCACTTCTTACAACCGCGCCCCCCCCCCTCCCCATGGCCGGTATTTTTATTTTTACTTTTTGTTTGTTATCATCTCGTTTATAATAATATTACATGGGTCATCCTTCCTGGGAGGTAACCTCTCTACAGGCATAAGCTCACGGGCTATCTATCTATCTATCTATCTATCTATCTATATATATATATATATATATATATATATATATATATATATATATATATATATATATATATATAAGGGGGGACCACCTCAAGAAGAAAAAGTTGGACCCATAGCCTCGGGAAAAAGCTCTCACAGCGCATTAGAGGGGATTTTTAAGTCCCCTTCATTGCAGTTTCCATGTTTTTTTTCGTCCTTCACTCTCCCTTCTCTTTGTATTTTGTTTTGCTTTATCAGGTATTTAAGGATTACAAGTTATGCATTGGTGAATACAGTGAAAGGTTAAAAATTATGTACCTCTTGGAGCTCCACTGTTTCCTGGCAAGAACCGAGGACACAGCAGGCATTTCCCCACTGAATCGCCACACTGAGGCACTGAAACAAAACTGGCAGCTCTTGGGTCTCTGGTAGTGTCAACAAGTCTGGAACCCAATTATTTGATAAAGCTCAAGGTGCTCCTACCCCAAGGGCCGGCGTCTCAGACTACTATGGAAAACAAGGTGTACTGACTCTCAGTGCTTTGAACTCTTTGATTTTGCGGGTTTCCCTTGTTGGTTTGGCTGTGACTCCACCTGATTATCAGCACCGAGGTGTATATAGTGTGTCAGCAAGCGGATAGGATACAAATGTGTAGTCCATTCCAGTTCTGTTTTGCACCCCTCTTTTAGAGGTATATATTATGGATGCCATCTGGGCCAAAACGCGGGATCGTCGTGTTTTTTTACCGTTACGATGCGAAGTTCTCTCTCTCTCTCTCTCTCTCTCGATCTCCTCTCTCTCGCTCTCTCATCTCTATCTCGTGCTCTCTCTCTCTGTTCTCTCGTTTCTCTCTTTCTCTTTTCTTTCTCGTTCTTTCTCTCTCTTTCTCTTTCTTATTCTACTCTCCTCTCTCTATCCCTTTCTCTTCTCTCTCTCATCCTGCTCTCTCCAGTTCTCTTCTCTCGCTCTCTCTCTCCCTCTCTCTCTCTCTCTCCTCTCTCTCTCTCTTATTCTTTACTGTGTGTGTTGTGGTGTGTGGATGGGTGTGTGTTGTGGTTGTGTGTGTGGTGTGTGTGTGTGTGTTTGTGTGTGTGTGGGTGGGTGTGCTGGGAACTGAGCTGAGGCAAATCTCCCCTGATGATTCATTAACTTCGTTGTGTCTTACATGCCAGCCCCTGGAGCTTGCGCATTGCAGCCCATACAGTCCATATTGATCTGCTACCACCTCCTGTTGCAAATACTCCTGTCTCCCCTCCGGTGTGAATTGCGGGCACAAGCAATAGTCAACAAAAAAAAAAAACGTTATTCGGTTATGTGTATTTTATCCACGTAGGAAAGAATGAAACGAAAATTTCGAACATTATCGTGTTTCAACAGATGAAGGAATACAGACCCCCCCACAAGGGTCATCCCCTGTGGTGGTGGGTATTCCCACACGATATGAGTATGTGAAACAGTTAAGACGGTACACACACAGTTACCTCCGAACCATGTCGGCCCGGCATATTCCCCCTCCTGTCGATCTGCTACCTCGCTCCAGTCATATACGCCAGGACCTGACCTGCATAACCAAAACACGACTCCCAGCTAGCCAGGTGGTGATCCAACACACAGTTGGCCAGGTAGTGACCCCTGCTCTCAGCTGGCCAGGTGGTGATCCAACACCCAGTTGGCCAGGTAGTGACCCTGCTCTCAGCTGGGGCCAGGTGGGTGATCCAACACCCAGTTGGCCAGGTAGTGGACCCTGGATCTCAGCTGGCCAGTGGTGATTCCACACCCAGTTGGCCAGGTAGTGACCCTGCTCTCAGCTGGCAAGGTGGTGATTCCAACACCCAGTTGGCCAGAGTGAGTGACCTGCTCTCAGCTGGCCAGGTGGTTATCCAACACCCAGGGCATGTAGTGACCCTGACTCTAAGGCAGGGGAGCAACACCCAGGGCCAGGTAGTGACTGTCAAGAGGCAGGTGGTGATCAACACCAGTTGGCAGGTAGTGACCTGCTCCCAGCTGGCCAGGTGGTGATCCAACACCCAGTTGGCCAGGTAGTGACCCTGCTCTCAGCTGGCCAGGTGGTGAAGTAGACGGGGACTATAGACGCTTTAACACCTGGTTGAAACAATGAGAGAAGTTTGTTCTGAATTTTCAAACTCCCACTCTCCCTTCTCTTC
>WNGS01163731.1:10927008-10939769 GCA_020271785.1 Procambarus virginalis | reverse complement strand
ACAACTACTGATACAACTATTACAGTATCATATACTCACAACACAATCATTATCTACAGTAATCATTCTCATCATCGGTCTTTTACTACGGCATCTTCCGTTACTGCCTTTACCACCTCAATTACTACTTCAAATATTACTACTATTACCACTATGCTATTACGTCTGCGAAAACTAGGCCACCGCAGACACCACTACAGCGAGTACGACCATTTACTAACAATACCTAAGTGCTAGCAAACGGTGGCATTACACTCCCACATTACATAGGTAAACACCCACAAGGAAGACGTCCCGTATGAATTCCTAATTGGTTATTAGGAGACGTTGGTTCCGGGGTTGTGGGACTCTGGCGGGCTGCGGCACTGGCACGGCTGGCCCTCACCGATATAGAGAGTGCCAAGGCGCCACCCTAAGCCACCACGTTAATTATCCTGACACTGTATGTCCACTGATGAATGTCTGGTGCTGCTTGTGTTGCTGAAGGTGTTAGTGTGTGTGGTGGCGTTGCTGCCGGTTTGTCTCCTCTGTGAGCTTCCGTGTTTCGTTAACTGAGGTTTCGTTGCTACTGTGATATCAGTTGGTACTGTGGTTCCCTTGGTACTGTGGTGGTGTTGGTACTGTGATCCCCATGGTACTGTGGTTTTGTTGCTGATTTGGTATCCGCTGCCACTGGCTTCGTTTATGGTGTAGATTTAATTGCAATGGTGTGTCGGCACTGTGAAGTCAATGCAGTTTATATCCTTATAAAGTATAGCACTCTTTCCACTGTACAACTGTTGACCTTGTGGTATTTCTCGGATCATAAAATTGTTGTCGGTTGCAGGTAAACTACTTATCATAAAATGTTTTGTCGTTATGGCACTTTTACCAACATATAATTATACATTATGGTGCTTTGAACAAAAAATATTGATATTGATGCTGTTGACAGCTTGGAAACCTTTTCTTTGTTGACACAAACTGTTGGCATAATGGCACGGTTATCAATCTTAAAGTATTGTTACTATTAACGTCATAGAGATATTATCACAGTGACACTACTGAAGTTTTAGAATTCTACATAAAGTACTCAAGTGATGTATCTTGTTAATGTTGTGTAAGGATGCCATGATGTGTGTCCTGGGAGTTCATGTTGAGTGAACCAGCACTTCTCAAGCATCAGGTCACCAGGTGTGATCGCCACCTGGGCACAGCAAGCACCAGGTGTGATCGCCACCTGGGTACAGCAAGCACCAGGGTGTGACAGTGAGTTTAACACAGTAGTGCTTGTTTCTGTAGTGTTTGATCATGAGGTCTTGTGGAACACAAACCCAAGCAGAGCTCAATTTTATGTAAGTACATTTTTTAAGTAAGTTTACGGTGTGTGTACGTTATAAAATGATCGAAGGCCTGGTATAAATAGATCTCACTTCTCTGCAGTTACTAATAGGTAAGGAAAACTGCCACCTTTTGTCAGTCGTTTCTCACGTTTGGTCCACAGTGATTATTGAAGTGCATAATGAATCACATTAACGTGGGCCTGGGAATACCAAGTGTGCGGGTTCGAATCCTCCTCATGTCTTCTACTGATTTTCCCGGTTATTGAAATGAAATTCCTGTGAGCATATTATGTCACATTTTATAAATAATCACATTGTGATATCACCGTAGGAGTGAATGTGCAGGTCAACGGGTATTTACTTCAGAATTATTTACTGGAATACTTCTGAGTATTTAGCGTCACCAAGTTTTAATTAACATAATATTTTACTATTTTCTGCATTTGTCATCTAAGTTCAGTTAATAGATTAAGAAAGTCACACTTTCCATAGCCATCTGTTGAAATTGTTTATTGCTTGCAAACTCTCCCCTCTGTAGACTTCTTTCTCAAATAAGTGAAATATCCAGCTCGTTCCAAACAGGTTATCTTATCTTGAGGTTATCTTGAGATAATTTCGGGGTTTAGCATCCCCGCGGCCCGGTCCTCGACCAGGCCTCCTTTTTGTTACACACCCCCAGGAAGCAGCCCGTAGCAGCTGTCTAACTCCCAGGTACCTATTTACTGCTAGGTAACAGGGATAATCAGGGTGAAAGAAACATTTTGCCCATTTGTCTCCGCCTCCACCGAGGATCGAACCCAGAACCTCAGGACTACGAATCCGAAACGCTGTCCACTCAGCTATCAAGCGCCCCCTGACAGCTGAGGTGGTTGCAACTCATCCTGCTTAATGTACAGCCTATTATATACGCCTACCTACACGTAGGTCTAGACTGCGTGTGGGTGGGTTTTCACTCCCCGCTTTCCTGGCTTGGGTTATCTTGAGTTGATTTCGGGGCTTTTTAGTGTCCCCGCGGCCCAGTCCTCGACCAGGCCTCCACCCCCAGGAAGCAGCCCGTGACAGCTGATTAACTCCCAGGTACCTATTTACTGCTAGCTAACAGGGGGGACCTATTTACTGCTAGGGTTACATACAACTCTGGTCGGAGCTGACGCCCTTATGGTTCCTCCACTGGTTCTTGCAAGAACTGTTGAATATTTGTTTGAAGGTATAATGTAAATGTAATGAGATGGCTGAGACGGAAATGAGAGATGATCGTATAATATAGAAAGGAATGATATGTTTGCTGGTCTGTGATGCCTGTCTGCGATGTCACTCTGTAATGCCTGTCTGTGATGCTTGTCCGTGAAAGAAAAAGCAAAGATGTGAAACCTGGAGGAATAGAACAAAACAAGTCTGCAACGGGAAGATAATACCAGCGAGGGGAGAAGAATTGGCGGAGTTGTTGAGAGGAAGAGAGAGATAAGAGTAGGTCGGTGGATTGGGCGGAGAGAGGGAGAGGGAGGGAGATAAGAGGATGGGACGATGTTGGAGAGGGAGGGGGATTCGAGAATGTTGGAGAGGGCGGGAGATAAGAGAATGTGGGAGAGGGGGGGGGGTTACGCTGGTCTAATAATTATCCGGGTAACCCTCTGAGTTCTTGGGAGCGTGAGGGTGACGGGTGAAGGAGCTCGGGTGATGGGGATCGCCGGGTCTGCCAATGTCCCCGCAGGGCGCCGCCCGGGCTCTGAGGACAGTGTTACCGCGCCTGTGCTGCCGAGCGGAACCCTGCCGCTGCCACCGTCGGTGTTACCAGTTTCGGCGCGCTGCCCCTGGTGTGGTAACAGTGCTGGGAAGAGTCCTGCACCAGCCAGGGTTATTATAGCTCGTGGCTGGCTTTGCTGAATAATTAAAGTGAAGGTGAAAATAACTTTCTGAATTGAGAGAAAAAATATTGAATGTTAGTGTTTATGAAATTTATTTTGAATTTACTTTTGCTTGTAAAAATATATTTTTCATTATCGACTCGTAATGTAAATGTATTAATTAAGTGTCCTGGGTCAGCCAGGATATCACTTTAGTGATTACTCTTGTGATGCTTCAACAAAGTTAAAATAGCAATCTTGTCAAACTTTTCTTGTATCATATTTGTGTTTGCCGCAAATTCCGTTGTGTGGGGCTTGACCGCCAGCCAGGCGGGCCGGTCCAGTCCAGCTTGACCGCCAGGCTTGCCAGTGTGGCTTGACCGCCAGGCGTGCCTGTGTGACTTGACCCCAAGGCGTGACAGTGTGACTTGACCGCCAAGCGTGCCAGTGGGACTTGACCGCCAAGCGTGCCAGTGGGACTTGACCGCCAGGCCTGCCAGTGGGACTTGACCGCCAGGCGTGACAGTGTGACTTGACCGCCAGGCGTGCCAGTGTGACTTGACCGCCAGGCGTGCCAGTGTGACTTGACCGCCAGGCGTGCCAGTGTGACTTGACCGCCAGGCGTGCCAGTGTGACTTGACCGCCAGGCGTGCCAGTGTGACTTGACCGCCAGGCGTGCCAGTGTGACTTGACCGCCAGGCGTGCCAGTGTGACTTGACCGCCAGGCGTGCCAGTGTGACTTGACCGCCAGGCGTGCCAGTGTGACTTGACCGCCAGGCGTGCCAGTGTGACTTGACCGCCAGGCGTGCCAGTGTGACTTGACCGCCAGGCGTGCCAGTGTGACTTGACCGCCAGGCGTGCCAGTGTGACTTGACCGCCAGGCGTGCCAGTGTGACTTGACCGCCAGGCGTGCCAGTGTGACTTGACCGCAGGCGTGCCAGTGTGACGCCGCCAGGCGTGCCAGTGTGACTTGACCGCCAGGCGTGACAGTGTGACTTGACCGCCAAGCTAGCCGGGGTCATGCAGCTCCCAATTACCGTGACCCCCTGTAATGTTTCATTGAGGTGTCCAAAACTGACCAATCAGTCATATGTCCAACACTGGCCAGTCAACACTGTCAGCTGTCCAACGTGGACCACAGTCATCTATTAATACGTTAAATTCCTTTATCGAGTAATATATAATTTTTACCCCTTCTATTTCCTAGAAAATGGAAGATAAAATTGTCATAAAACATCAGACGCATTTCTTGAGGATTCGTGGAAAATATAAAATATATATTTTTAAGCAGCCTCATTTACTTTATTACGGATATGTCTGTTTAAATAATGCAGAATAAAGACGTGCAGGCGATGAGTCACAATAACGTCGCTAAAGTAAGTTGACCAGACCACACACTAGAAGGTGAAGGGACGACGACGTTTCGGTCCGTCCTGGACCATTCTCAAGTCGATTGTGACTTGACAGTCGACTTGAGAATGGTCCAGGACGGACCGAAACATCGTCGTCCCTTCACCTTCTAGTGTGTGGTCTGGTCAACGAATAAAGACGTGCTTTTGATTACAAGTTTATTCGGCATATCAGCTGAAAATGAATGCTGGATTAAGTCGTTTTTAATAATATAATATATCGGCGTGTGTGGTGAAAAGGGAGACATGTTTAGTGATGTAGCCAGGCGGGCGTGAGGACGTGTCAACTGTGATAGATAATCCACCGTAAGCTCTTTTCGGATTAAAAGAAGATTGATGGCAACCTATATTTATAACAACCTTGAATTGTCTGGTAATATTCGGGGCGCAGTTTGAAAATTTTTCAAATGATTATATTTTGTCCATAGAATTAAACTGTCTTTTGTTGAAAACATTAACTTGTTGTTCACTTCTGCTGCCCAAAAAGTCATCTTTTGTTGCTTGGGAATACATGTCAGTTTGCAGAAATCTGCTCTAGCCTCCACGCTAATGATAACTTGACACTAGCCATCTCTAGAGTGGAATATTGTTGTACACTTAACTGCCCCATTCAAAGCTGGAGAAGTTGCTAACCTGGAGAACGTGCATTGAACTTGGATTGCCCGAATCCTTTCAATAAATATTCCAAATTACTGGGACCCCAAATAATCCCTCAATCGGTACTCATTGGAGTGCATGTGAGATAGGTACATGGTCTTTCTTTGTGTTGTTTTCGGTGGCCACGTAGCTCTTGAGAGGTATGGGATCGCTTCATATCCTGGGCCAAAATTCATCAAACATTTACGCAACCATTTACGAAACCTGTACAAGTTACCTTAATGGTGGAGGCTTTATTAGCATTAATGAGTTATGAGTTCCGAAGCACTACGAGGTCGCTTATACATCTCATCCTCCTTAAATGAATGTACCTCATGTAACTGTTTGGCCGACGGTACCAATATGTGGTGATGGACCACCAAAAAGTTAGCTTTTGTATTATTGAATTTTGCCAAAGGAGATTTTTTTAAACCGCAATATAAATATAGGATCTAACCTAATTTACCTCGTCTAGCAATCCTAAGCTGAATACACACTATCTTAGACCTAATATAATACATATGTGATATACTAAGCCTAGTAATATTTGTTTAGGTATTTTAACTTTTTCTGACCTCGATAAAAGTCAAAACAGAGTGGTTAATGTGATGGACTGCTGGGCCATCACTACATATTGGGTTGATTATAAATACTATCATTTCAGGAGGATGGTTGCGTCATAACTCAACCCGTCTTCAGGCGGTGTTCATTCCATTTAGCGATGCAACCTAAAGACGCAATTCGTCAATTTCAACATTCTGTTCACTCAAAATAGGAATTTTCTCAAATATATAATTTATATGTACATATATAGAAGTAGGTTTGATTAGGTGTTTAGGTTCTATTGGCTGTTATTTGTATTTGTGATACGTGGGTGAAGCATTTACAGCGTTGCGGTTCGAACAATAGTCGTCAGTGAAGCACTTGTTCGAATGTCATCAGTTGTGAGTAGTGTGTAAACCGTTTTACATTCATAAACAGGGGGTTTGGTGGGTGCATGGAATGCATTTTAGCCTTTGTTTATGAGGACGCAGTCACCTATTTGTGCTTGTGGGGGGATGGGTTTCGGCTCTTTAGTCCCGCCTCTCAGCTGTCAATCTACTGATGTACAGGTGTACGTATGTGTGTGTGTGTGTGTGTGTGTGTGTGTGTGTGCGTGCGTGCGTGCGTGCGTGCGTGCGTGCGTGCGTGCGTGCGTGCGTGCGTGTGTGTGTGTGTGTGTGTGTGTGTGTGCGTGCGTGCGCGCGCGTGTGTTCCATACAGCCACCAGAATAAGGTGGTTAGTCTTACATACGGGAGACATGACATTCTTAATATAACTATTCCAAATAAATAATAATTTCTTTGTGGACCAATATTTATATATATTAATTCGCAGTCCTTCTCGTGCTGATATTTATATAATAGCATTCCTACTTGGGTTGCTATTTGTATCATAACTCACATTTTCCCCTGTATTTGGTAGTCTAAAACTATATACATGAGCGTATTATACATAGCGCAATTGTCGATTACCTGTGCCGAGAAGATGGGTGTTGACATAAAGGTTTTCTTTTAAGGGACGCATATGAAAGTTTTGGCCAACGATAAGCTGTGTGTGGCGAAGTCTGTCCAGGGCTGGCTGCTGAGAGATGGCGTCATTATCGAGTGGGGCTTCCAGATAATAGCTCTTATCCTTCAATGATGTGTGCCAGGCTGGAAGGATGAGAGTGAGTGAGTGAGTGAGTGAGTGAGTGAGTGAGTGAGTGAGTGAGTGAGTGAGTGAGTGAGTGAGAGTGAGTGTTACAGGGAAGCTTGAATGTAATGTCCTGTTAACAATGGCCCAGACGACTGTGATTGTGTAATAAATTCAGCAACATTGAAGCCTGACACGTTGACTCACAACCATATTGGAAAGTGTGATAATATTAACATCATTGCATGCTTACAGTAACAACGTTGTACTGAAGTTCTATCTCCCAGATTCTTGACGGGTTTACTTTCAAACGACGATACCAAGTTGTTGTGGAAGTATCTATGTTATTAGAGGTAGGTCAGGAGGAAAAGTAACTATAGGAGTAGCTTATCAGACGACTGTACCAATACCGTTTCAGCAGCAACAGAAGTTGAAAGCGTGAGAATCAGAAGTAGCCTCCATGTTAACGCGGGGTAACAAACAAGAGGATCTTCCACGTCAACAGAATTTAACATTACCAAGAGGAGCCTCCACGTCAACAGATGTAACATTAACAAGAGCCTCCACGTCAACAGAAGATAACAGGGCATCATCATCCTCCACAGTTGGAGCTCACAGGAACAATAGCAACGGCCGACAGTACTTCCAGGATCGATGTGTGAACTAGTGACCTGCAACGACCAGTGGCCCGCATCCCCTCTCCTCCCTCCTAGCCCGTCCCCCCTCATCACCCCTAGCCCGTCCCCTCTCATCACCCCTAGCCCGTCCCCTCTCATCACCCCTAGCCCGTCCCCCCTCATCACCCCTAGCCCGTCCCCTCGCCTCCCTCCTAGCCGGTTCCCCTCTCTTCACCCCTAGCTCGTTCCATCGCCTCTCAATCCCATTCTCTTTCCTCCCTCCTAGCCCATTCCCCTCTTACTCTTCTTCATCTGTTATGTCTTCACCCCTCTTAAGTTACCCAACTCTATTCAGCCCCACAACCCACTACCCACTCTCCTCACTACTGATATCTGCGTGCTGGCTGTTAACGATCTTCATAGTAAGCTGTGGTTAGTTGTAATGTCTAGGGGTGGCCTGTGGCTACCGGTGTCCTCTATGAAAAGGCAGTTGTGCCCTCCGCAATGACCTGCGGTGACCTTTTTATTGGCCAACTGTGTCCTATTTTTAATGGCCAACTGTGACTTTCGTAATGGCCAGCGATGTTCTTATTAATGGCCAGCGGTGTCCACGGTAATGGCCAGCGGTGACCACGGTAATGGCCAGCGGTGACCACGGTAATGGCCAGCGGTGACCACGGTAATGACCAGCGGTGACCACAGTAATGGCCAGCGGTGACCACAGTAATGGCCAGCGGTGACCACAGTAATGGCCAGCGGTAACCACAGTAATGGCCAGCGGTGACCACAGTAATGGCCAGCGGTGACCACAGTAATGGCCAGCGGTGACCACATTAATGACCACTGTAACGACTCGGGACCACCAACAATATCGGTCATCATTGTAGTGTGTTAATCACCTCACATTACAGTAATGTCCCACAGTCACCTCACATTACAGTAATACAAGCGGTTGGCGTGCAATAACAAGAGTGTGTAGCGACTCTCCACATGCACCGGTTTCATTTAATTTGTTGAATGACTGGGCTATATGTCACCTGGTGGTGGCTACGTCGCGTTGTTGTGAGGATAAGTGAATAAAATCTCTGGTACAACAGCAACACCACTTTGATTATGGCGCAGATAACAGGTGAAAAAACAATATACGAGATCTATTTCGGTATATAATACAAATTAATAAGAATTTGGTGATGTATATATATATATTTACGTTGTTGAATATGATCGAAAGGGTAAGATTAATAATTCTAACACGAATCTTCTCAATATTTCTTATGTTTTTCTTCACTGTCGAGGGTAATTGAGATTAACTCTCCAAAATTATTTTTTTGCATTTTTATTTATGGTCTGACGCCTAAACGCGTTTCGCAAGAGCTTCTTACATTTTCAAAGACAGGTTTACACATATCATATATCATTCTTATATTCGTTTTGGGTGAGGTGATATGACACAAATGTTTTTGGGTGAGGTGACAACATGAATCAATGGGTATAAATTGGATATGAAAACATAAGAACTATGTAACTACAGAAGGCCTATTGACCCATATTTTCTCTTGCTGTTTCTATGTTGGTTCGGGGTCTTGAAGTGGGTAGAATATAGTTATGCATTAATTGGCTGTTGATTGCTGGTGTTGACTTTTTGATGTGTAGGGCCTCGCTGATGTCGAGTCTCCTGCTGTCGATGTATCTATCGATGATTTCTGTTTAAGCTTGTTAAGATTTCTCTGGTGATTGGTTGTGAGAAAAGATTATATGTTCCTTGATGGAGCCCTGTTGTTTGTGCATAGTTAATCGCCTTAAAAGAGACGTTGTTGTCTTGCCTATATACAGAGATCTTTGGGCCTTGCAGTCCCCAAGTCGGCATGTGAAGGCATAGACGACATTGGTTTCCTTCAAGGCGTTCTGTTTTGTGTCTGGGGAGTTTTTCATGAGTAGGTTGGCCGTTTTCTTGTTTTTGTAGTAAATTGTCCATTATATTTTCTGTTTTTGTCTGTAGGGATAACGTTCCTATTAAAAATATCTTTCAGGACACTTTCCTCCGTTTTATGAGCCGTCGAAAAGAAGTTCCTGTAAAATAGTCTAATAGGGGGTACTAGTGTTGTATTAGTTGACTCTTCAGAGGTTGCATGGCGTTTCAACTTTCTTTTTATGACGTCTTCAACATAACCGTTAGAGAAGCCATTGTTGACTTGGATCTGCCTTACCCTACAGAGTTATTCATCGACTTGCTTCGATCCTGAGCTGTGACTGAGAGCCCGGTCGACGTAAGCGTTGACGACACTCCTTTTGTACCTGTCTGGGCAGTCACTATTGGCATTGAGGCACATTCTTTTGTTTGTTTTCTTACTGTAGATTGCAGTGTGGAAGCCTCCATTCCTTTCCGTGACTGTTACATCTAGAAAGGACAGCTTCCCATCATTCTCCATCTCGTAAGTGAAACTTAACACCGAATTCTGCTCGAATGCCTCCTTCAGCTGCTGCAGACGTCTGACATCAGGTACCTGCATAAAAATGTCGTCAATATACCTGCAGTATATGGTGGGTTTCAAGTCCATGTCAACTAAGACCCTCCGCTCTATGGTACCCATGTAGAAATTTGCAAAACAGGACACCTAGGGGAGAACCCATGGTGACCCCATCTACTTGCTTATACATGTGCCCATTGGGACTCAAGAAGGGTGCCTCTTTAGTGCAGGCTTGGAGTAGCTTTCTTAGTATGTTTTCTAGTATGTCAAAAGGAGTACAAGCCGGATCACGATACACTCTGTCCAGTATCATCCAGATGTTTCATTCACAGGTACGTTGGTATACAGCGACTCCACATCCAAAGAGGCTCTTATCCCTGTGGCCCGTGCTCCCCGCAGTAAGTCAACGAATTCCTTTGGAGACTTCAGGCTAATGGCACAAGGCTCATAAGAGGTCAGCAGGCAGTTGAGTCGCTTAGCCAGTCTGTTAGTGGATGTGGGTATTTGGCTGATGATTGGCCGAAATGGTTTTCCAGGCTTGTGGGTCTGGATATTTGCATACGCATAACCAGGTTTGTATTCCCTAATAACCTTTGGCAGGTAGAGTCCGGATTTCTTGGCGCTCACAGTTCGATCAATCTGTTTACCTTCGATTTCAATTCGGTTGTAGTGTCCTTCGTTACCCTTTGGAATTTAGTTTGGTCGGAGAGTATGAGGTTCATTTTTGCCAAATATTCGTCTCTTAAGAATAGCGTATATTGGCGATATAACAGAAAGCACCTCACTACCCTGAAGGATTCGAACCCAGACAGCCAGGGGCTCCACGCACCTTAGCGTGTCCAGTACTTTCACCACTAGTCCACAACGACTGTTAAAAGAAGTCGTCAGACCCTTAACTCAATTCCCAACAGCACTCTGTGATCTTTTTTGGGCATGGATATTTCGTCAAATTACCTCTCATGCTGGGGCTACATAAGTAACATTTGTACGATTTTGGCACAAATGTTACTCATGTAACTAAAAAGGTGAGTTAGCCGGAGTGAGAGCCGAATGCAGGTCCACCCAGAGTAGAGTGATGGACTCCTGACCGGAGAAAATGTCACCGAAATATCAGCCTGGAAGGCTCATCGATAATCCATCTGGTCTCGAGATCTGGCAGTGACCGTAGTATTTTGGTCCTTCCACTGTCCTTAAACTCCGGCGGCCGCATCCAGACCACAGTGTCGAGGTGCCCACATCCAGACCTCAGTGTTTGTTTTTTGTGTATTGCATTTACTTGATTTTAAAATCTTTCCACCAAATATATGCAGGCCTACAGCCACCTAGCATCTCGTAAAAAAAGAGGTCTACAAATTCCCTAGTTGTGAACATAAAAAAATTAGGTTCATATAGGCTAAATGCTGGAAACCAATTAATTTAATGGCTGTTCCCCAAATGACGTAACTAGTTACCGGCCAATCACCTGGTGCATTTGACTAAACAGGCAATTGCTGATTGGCTCGCTCGCTGATCACTCCAGTCACTCATCATTGGCTCTCGCTGTCAGTCAATAAAGAATCTCGTTTAAAGTAAGAGATACCTTCATGTGCATTAATTAAAGCAATTGTAAAGTAAAGTATTTAAATAAAGATGGGGTTGATAAACAGCGTCATCCCTCTCCCAATTCCTTACATTAGGAGCAATGTTGGAAAAATAATGAACCGAAACATGTATGGGACTCACAGTTGCAAATTCACATTGTGTTACATAAACAATTATTTCCAGCATATGATGCGTTCTGGTTTGGGCAAATGAGGGCGAGTGGATGTATACAGCACATGGAAAACGGCAGTGTGTTTGTTATTTGGAGTTGGTCGACGCAGGTGGGCTGTGGGACTCCCCGTGGGGCGTTTTTTGTTAGCTTGAAATTCTCTGTGTACTTGTTTTTTGTACTTGTTAGGTTGAGGTTATTTCAGGTATATCAAACAAAGTTGAAGGAGAAGACTGCATCATGAAAAAATGAGAAGTCAGGTAACTGATAAAGATAAAAGAATGTTGTTATAGATACATTTCCTGAATTATCTATGTAAAACTTGACATTTAACTTGCAGTAGAATGTTTTGTGTAGGTAGTGAAGAGGACGATTTGAATAGTTGCTCCCAGGGAAGAAATTATTAAGGGAAGCAAAGTATTTGTTAGGGTACTTTAAGAATGTATCTATGAGTTTAGTGAGCCCTTGGCTTGCATAATTAATAAAACATTATTAGATCGCAAAGTACCAGAATCGTGGAGGGATTCGAATGTGGTGCCGATTTGTTAAAGCAGTTTAATGGTGAGAAACATGGGCTTCTGAGCCAAGGATATTAAATTAGCATTGCCAAATATCGCTGGACAATGTTGAAATTTCCAAATCTAAATGCTAAATAGATTTGGATGTCATAATTGGTATGACAATAAAGCATTGTGTAAATGTTTAAAATAGGACAGATAAGATTTCAAGGTTCACACCAGAACGTAAAGAAGACATTCCTAACTTTCGTTTGTATTTGAAGACATTTAATGTTAATTTTCAGCTTTATCTTTCCCTTGTTAAGCCCCATTTAGGGCAGTTCAACTTTGGCTTCCAGCCTTTAGAATGGGCATAAATTCTTTGGAAAAAGTACAGAAATGGATGAAAATGTTAGTGATGAGAATAAGAAACTTCTTTTATGAAGATATATTAAGACAACATAATTTAATTCTTTTCAGAAGCAGAGTAAGGGGGGAGGGGGGGGGGGATAGGCAATGTATTGAAACCACACAAATAGACTG
>WNGS01163731.1:10900641-10920706 GCA_020271785.1 Procambarus virginalis | reverse complement strand
AAGTTTACATTATTTTATGTAGGCTTAATATATAAAATGTTAAATCGGGTACCAAGTGGTGCTTAGGGTCAACCTGATATCATTACAACAAAAAATTAGGAAAATGATGAGAAATAACTATAATAAATGAAAACATAGATTCTGATATGGTGTGTGTGTATGGTATAAAAGAAATGGCTAAGAGCGGCTGGGGGTTATGGGAAGCATAACCCAAACGTACCGTAAGCCACACTTAAATTCCAACTGTTTAAGAAATGTTAAATAATTATATGGATCTTTATGTGAGTGGAGAACCCTTACTCTACTGGCAGGAGTGTGATATAAAAGACAGTATCATCCACTAAGATCAGACGTAGATTAGAGAGGCCATATTCACTTTTGAATCTTCTCTTACCTCTTATGACAATTTTCACATTATCTACATGACTATCTCTTTCGAGTTGTTAGTCTTTTCAGTAATGTTTTTGTTAGTATTTCAAATAGCAGAAGCTGCAGTTGTAACAGCATTGATTTTGAGCTAATAATGGTTGTGAACATTAGCTTCTTGTCAGTTGTAGCTTCATAACATTGTTGGTAGTAGTAGTACTGCTACTCTTCATGAAACAAGTTTCAGTAGTACGTAGCATCAGTGGTAGTCCAAGAATAACGAAATCAAGATCAAATAATTGAAAAAGCTTTCTGGGGACGAGTGTGTTGCTTAAAACCTTTCCTCTCTGGGTTTTATCTTCAGGCCTTGGTAATATGTTAAAATATATTAAATGACCATGTCTTTGTTAGCGTAGTTCATCGTGAAGGCTCTGATGTGCTGCTGAGTGGGTGGAGGCGAAGAGGCTGCAGGGTGGAGGAGGAATAATTTAAAAAAAAACAGCAGCAGTAAGAGAAACACTGGATAAAGAAGAGAATTAACTCAAAAGGCAACAATAATTTAAAAGGTTTGAGAAAAAGGATGAAAAGACGGATTAGATGCAAGAAATTTAAAACAAGAGAACGACGGGGAGTTAGAAGAGAAAGGAATGGAAAGGGATGGTGAAAAGCAACTTAAAAATACTTTATGCAAACAATACAGAGGTAACTTTTACATTTTCTCAAGTTATTTCACGGCGGAATGCAAATTGTGGCTTCATGCACGAGGCAGCAGAAATATAGCGCGAAGAATGTGTTTCAGCAGAGGCCATCAAACTTCAGTTATTGTTTTTGTTCAAGGTGCCAGGAATGGCAGAGATCATAATATTTGACAAAGGTTCATATATATCACAAAAGTTCATTACATATATTTATTATTATATTAGTATATTTTGGTAGAAGTCTTTCCTGTAGGCATATGTTATTGAAGATGACCGAAAGGGTGATTTCAGCGCGAATCTTCTCTATTTTCCCTACATTTTTCTTCACCTGAGAAGAAAGTTAAAAATTTACTCTCCAAAGTTTATTTTTACAGTTTTATTTAGCCTGACTTTAAGAGATTTGTTAGTTAACTCTTGTTAACAGTTCAAATGATTACAAATTTTCTTGCTGCATGATATACCCGAGGATGAGGTGAAGGTGATAAAATTGACAGAATACAATGGACTTAATATCATGCAGGAAGAAAATTTGTAATCATTCTAACTCTGCCTTGACAATGTTAACAAGAGTTACGAAACGCAACTCTTAGCATCAGGCCAAATAAAACTGTAAAAATTAACTTTGGAGACTTCATTTTTCAACTCGAGTAAAGAAAAAGGTCAGGAAAATAGTTGCAATTGTAGGGGATCCATAGCCTTGAAGAAGAAAATAAAGAGTATTCAGAGAAGACCTTGTGGATTCTCTCTGAACACTTTAATACTTTCTTCAAGAACACTTTAATATTTTCAAGAACCCAATACATGTTAAGATTTAGTTAAGTGTTCAGGGAATCTTCTGATAATTATAAAATAATTTTCTTTCACATAAGACATTTGCTCTAGGTATATATGTTTTCAAATAATTTGCTGATTAACGGGAGTCAAAAATCTTATATACTGGATTAATATAATTTATTTTGTATAACGATGCTTTAATTAATATTCCTTATTGCAAATTTGGTTTATTACAGTGATACTGAGATAGATAATTGCCATACTACGTTTTTTAATTATCCTCCACAAAGAGCAGATATTAATATTTTGGTATTTTGGAGTCTTTTGGAGCAAAGAATGAAATATTTCTTATTTGTTTTCTCAAAAGCGAAGACAGATTTAGAAAGCAGTTGGAAAATATTTTATAAAGAAATTTTGGGTGTATGACGTGGATACTCAAGCAAGATAGCGAGCTGTCGCAAGGCGTAGATACGCGCTCAAGACGACTCAACGACCCAAGGCGTAGATACGCACGCAAGACGACTCAACGACCCAAGGCGTAGATACGCACGCAAGACGACTCAACGACCCAAGGCGTAGATACGCACGCAAGACAACTCAACGACCCAAGGCGTAAATACGCACGCAAGACGACTCGGCGACCCAAGGCGTAGATACGCGCGCAAGACGACTCAACGACCCAAGGCGTAGATACGCGCGCAAGACGACTCAACGACCCAAGGCGTAGATACGCGCGCAAGACGACTCAACGACCCAAGGCGTAGATACGCACGCAAGACGATGCGTATCCGAAGGCAACCTAGCCAAATCTTGCTGGGCTTTCTTCACGCTATCTGAGGTAATTAATGTTTGTCAATAAAGATGTTAATAATGAATAATATAGTACATACATGTGCTATACTAGGCCTAAGAATATTGAAGTTTGTGTTTTAGCTTTATTTTTCGAACTCTATAAAGTGAATAGTACCAAATTCTACTCCCTAATTGCCTTTTGCGGCAATATATGTACGATGGTCCACAGTTACAAAAAAATACTATCTAAACAGGAGGATGGGTTGGAGAATGACGAGAGGTGTATGAAGAACTCAGCAAGAGATTCCAGGAGGTCTTCACAGTAGAAGGAAGAACGATACCTGAGCTAAGAGAGGTGGTATAAAACCAGGTAGCTTTAGAAGGGTTCGAAATTACCTGAGATGAAGTTAGGAGGTATCTTGTTAGAGCTATACGTGAGAAAGGCTGTAGCACCTG
The DNA here is from genome assembly GCA_020271785.1 of Procambarus virginalis. NCBI lineage: Eukaryota > Metazoa > Arthropoda > Malacostraca > Decapoda > Cambaridae > Procambarus > Procambarus virginalis. The sequence goes on along the minus strand of WNGS01163731.1, from coordinate 10,917,620 downwards.
ACGGAATCTCTCCATGGATACTACAAATGTGTGCAGAAGCACTTTGCTTGCCACTCTCCAAGGTGTATAATAAGTCACTGGAAACATGAGACCTACCAGAAATATGGAAGACAGCTAATGTAGTCCCAATATACAAAAAGGGCGACAGGCAAGAGGCACTCAATTACAGGCCAGTTTCCCTAACTTGTATACTATGAAAGGTGATGGAGAAGAGTGCGAGGAAAAACTTAATAGCACATCTGGAGAGAAGGGACTTCATGACTCACTACCAACATGGGTTTCAGGGATGGCAAATCTTGCCTCACAGGTCTGATAGAATTCTACGACGAGGTGACAAAGATTAAGCAACAAAGAGAAGGGTGGGCAGAATGTATTTTCTTGGACTGTCGGAAAGCCCTTGATACAGTACTTCATAAGAGGCTGGTGCTTAATTTAAGTTGGAGAAACAGGAAGGAGTAACTGGAAGGGTGCTCCAGTAGATAAGCGAGTTACTAAGCAATAGGAAGCAGAGTTATTGTGAGGGTCCCATGACGGAGTGATGTCAAGAGTGGAGTCCCACAGGGTTCTGTACTTGAACCTAACCTGTTTTTGATATTCATAAATGATCTTCCAGAGGGTATAGACCTATTCCTGCCAATATTTGCTAATGCTAAAATTATGAGAAGGATTAAGACAGGAAAACAGCTTGAAGTTACAAGATGACCTTGGCAAAATGAAGGAATGGTCCAACAAATGGATATTAGAGTTTAACTCGAGCAAATGCAATGTAATAAAGATAGGGAGCAGGAGACTGGATACAAGGTACCATTTGTGAGATGAAATACTTCAAGAACCTGGGAAGGAAAGACCTGGAAGTTGATATCACACCAAACCTGTCCCCTGAAGCCTCATCAAGAGGATATCATCAGTGGCATATGCCAGGTTGTCCAACATAAGAACTGCCTTTAGAAACTTGTGTAAGGAATAATTTAGAACCTTGTATGCCACATATGTCAGACCAATCCTAGTGTATACAGCTCAAGTATAGTCTGTATCTAGTCAAGCACAAGATTAAATTGGAGAAGGTTCAAAGGTATGCCACCAGATCGATACCCGAGCTGAGGGGAGGAGGAGAGGAGGTAGGTTCCTACGAGGAGACACTACGGGAACTGAACCTCACGTCGCTGGAAGAAAGAAGAATTAGGGAAGACATGATCACCACATATAAGATTCTCAGAAGAATAGATAGGGTAGATAAAGTCAGTTTATTTAACACAGGGGGGGGGGGTTATTGCACAAGAGAACACAGGTGAAAACTGAGTACCCAAATGAGCCAGAGACATTAGAAGGAACCTTTTCAGTGTTAGAGTAGTTAAAAAATTGAATGCATTAAGCAATGATGTGGTGGAGGCTGACTCTACACACAGTTTCCAATGTAGATATGATAGAGCCCAATAAGCTTGGGAATCGGTACACTAGTTGATTGACGGTTGAGAGGCGGGAGCAAGGAGCCGAAGCTCAACCCCCGCAAACACAAATAGGTTAGTATACACATACGCACGCACGCCTATCACTTGTCATACTGGTCTTGGCACGAAACGGCATTTTGGTGCATCTATTGATTTTCCCCCAACCTCACCATGCACCCACCTCTTCCCCTCATCTCCCCCACTCTCCCCATCATTCTCACTCTTTTTCCCATTACACCCACTCTCTCCCCATCTCCCACACTTTCTCTCCATCACCCCCCACTTTCCCCCCATCACCCCCACTTTCCCTCATCACCTCAACTTCCAATATACTCTCAAAATTTTCTTGCCGGTGTTTTGGCCATCCTTGGAGACTAGGACCTACGCTGCAGGGTGGGATTTAATTCTTGGGGTTTTCGCTGGTCGGTGTTTTCACAATGTTCATGGTCTCCGCTCCTTGGCTGCGGCCTGTGGCGCTACGTACGTATTCTAAGGTCATAGACTAAGGTCCATCACAAACGTCCTTGAAGAATTATATTGTCTAATGATTTCGATGTCCTCGAGACGTAACCACTTCAAATTACTGTATATAACATATATGGCTGTGTGTTAGTCCAGCCCGTCCTCCTAAGGTTTACGAACGTCAAGAAACTGTCGTACTAAAGTGCCCTTATCCTAACCTACCAGACGAGCCAAACAGAAAACGAGACAATATGTCAATTTCGCGAGACGCTACTATATTTTCTAGCAAAACGATTTTAGTCTTAAGTAGAGTATGCGTCAGAATGCTACGCTCTATTAGGAGGACGGGTTGGTTAGTCAGGGAAAGATATGCGAAATTGAATATGGTATCTCAGTTGGAGAAAATCTGTTAATTGGATTTGTGGTCTTATTGAAGTGAAATTAATTAGAGAAAGGGATTTAATTTCATTGGTAATCTAATTTGGGTACAAACCCCAACTGATGGAAGAAATTTGGGGATTGGACCCAAATATGAGGGAGCACACAATATGAGGAAAATTTGGCATAAAAGTTCGCCTCCTGACCAATATGCCAGAGGTCGGCTCTTGACCAATATGCCAGAGATCGGTCTTTCACCACTAGAGACATAGGTGTATGTATGTATGTATATATATATATATATATATATATATATATATATATATATATATATATATATATATATATATATATATATATATATATGAAAAGAGTAGAAATATGCAAAGAAAAATAGCAGAGATTTTCTTTCCTAAATGATGTGCCACATAATGTCACTTCATTATCTGCTGAAATTGAATTGTATTCTTAGTGTTGTCAAAAGCTGATTGACGTTTACCCAGAGGACTTGAACACCAATTTCTCAGTTAAGCTTCAGCAGTTTCACTCATACGTACGTCAGAAGTTCAGTGTAACAAAAAGAATGTAAAAACAGGATTCAGTCATGCTGAACTTTATACAGTTATTGTAGAAGGCAATATTGAGTGTTCCTCTCCAAAATAGACATTTATTTTTGCATATTTTTAACATTAATGGTCACAAATTGCTCAACTGAGTGTTCATTTTTTTAGTTGAAGTATATTATTAATCCTAACAGAACAAGGCAGGCAGGATGCCTTGTCTCAACTAAATATATAATATATACAGATGTGTTACGTAAGATTAGTTGTCAGGATCTGATCAAAGACTTTGCAATTAGAAAAAGTTGAAGAAAACTTTTTAAATATAAATTAAGTGGAGCTTTAGAAAAATAAACATTTTATTGTATCTTACTCTTAGGTTTTGTTTCATTTCGACAAATTAAGTTTTATTTTTCGGTTTATGTTTTGAATTGGATCCATATATATGGGGACCAAAATTTGTTAAGTGCTTAAACCTTAATCCAATCTTAATCCGGACCCTGAAGGTCACCGGCTTTGCCCGCCGCAACTCCCACTAGACAAGGGTGACTGGGAGTCGTTTAAGGGCTAACTGAAAAGAGCTCAGGGACAACTTATAGTTTTGGCAAATGTCTTGAATACAAGCGCTCATAGACATGTCAGCTTTAAAAAAACGTTACTAAGACTATAGAATCATCAGAGGACCATAAGAAAGAACAATGAGACTCGGAATGACCCGAGCAGCCACAAGGAACACTAATGAGCAAATGAACAAATCCACAAGGGCCGTGACGAGGATTCGAACCTGCGTCCAGAGCATCTGATGCATCACGCAATTGTGATTTCTGTGTATAATGAAGTGTAACACTAATGAGGTCTAGAAAGACGCAGCTATCCCCCCAGTGTCACGTGGAATTTGAATAAGACGTGGCGTATGCCTTTCCATTGGAGACTTTCAGCGCTGTGGAGAGGGGGTCCTGCTGCCTGGGTAACAGCTTATTCCCCGAATCAACCAACCCTGGCTTTACGCCCTGGAGAGGCCACTCCAGACCAGGCCGACACCAGAGCGCAGCTCGATAGTCTCCTGAGACTGATGGATGCCTGCTACTACTATGCTACCAAATGTAGTTGTGTATATCTTTTCAGAATCATAATTATTAAAAGGTTTATATATAGGTATTAACTTCAGACCCACGCATACCATACAAAACATTCAGTTGCGAATGGTTCGTGCCTCCCCAAGTACCTATCTCACTTTTCTGGTGCCATCCTTGGGTAATAATCCTTGAGTGGGTGTAGTGTAGGAATTCTTGATGTCTTCCGACTTCATGATATCAGACTGACTTGTGCTCATATAAAACTCGTAGATTATATTCTCATACACGTCAGAGATCAATCTCACGGTCCAACTCCTAGGTGCCGCAGCTCTTCTACGCCGTACAAAATGGGTTCATTCAAATAAAACAGACATCCATAAAACACACACCAAATGACTTCCTGATAATAAATTTTCATTGCTAAATCAGGTCAAGAGAATATTGATAGCTCATACTTCATTTTAAGAATTTACAGTGATTATTCAAACGTCATCTGACGTTAGCATTTTCTTCAGTCTTTAGCTGCTGTCTTGAAACAACCCGGCCTTTTAAAATTATATCCCTTTTCGCTCGTATGCGCTCTATGGCCAAAAATGGACGTAATTTGAAATGAAATCGGCTCACGAAAGTGATGTACTGTCCTGTTTCTGTTAGGAGTCCTCCGGCTTACTCGGTTAGGTTAGGAGAGGAAACTTTCAATTAACTGTTTTCATGACATGTTGAAATCTTAGGAGAACTTCCTGCCCTCCTAATCTACCAGAGGACCCTTAACTTAATGTTTGGAAAAAAAATCAATTATTTTTCATTTTCAAATTACGCCCATTTTCAGCCATATGGGCAAACTGCCAAATTCAGACGCAGTTTGTAAGAGGACAGGTTGCTTGAAACGGAATAGAGCACCATCAGTACCTGTATGTTACGTTTGGGACTGATAGGAGCAGAGTCGGTTCATCGGACAATGGCGACGAGTCAGTTTCTGACCAACTCGCTCTGGTTGATCGAATTTACACTTGTATTTCTACATTCTACATTTTTACATAAATACGATTTTACACTCGCATTTATATCATATTTCTACCAATCATCAAGTGTCACGTGTTACCTGACTTCTCGTTGGGCTTTAAGGTGCGTGACAAATGTGGATCGAATTTAACTGCAGGCGCCCTTTTTTTTCAACAGATTATTCATACAAAACATAATTTAAATAAAAAAATGGCCTCTTAATACAATAATTGTAAAACCAAAATTTGTATTATGGTGTACTTGTCTATACGACTCTCAGATAGGCAATAAACGAATCATAATGGAAATAGCTGGACCATAACACTTGTGAACATACGAAATCCTTGAGGAGCCTTGGTCAACTTTGAGAAGACTGCATGCAGCAGGTTGGCAGCAATTTCATGGAGACAAGCTACTAAGGAGGCTCTTAACGCCCACGGCTTTCTACTAAGTGCTAGTATATTGTGTATTAAGGTTAATGTGACTTTTAATGCATTGCACCCCTCCCTCACTCTCCTCCATCTCACCCATCATCTCTTCCTAACACTCCTCCTTCCCCTCCCTCCTCCCTACCCTCTTTCCTTCCCACTATCTTCCTAAGACTCCTTTCCCACCCTTTATGCCTAGCACCCTCCCCAACTTACCTTCAACTTTCTCTTCCTCAAACATTGGGTGCACTATTTTCATGACAATTTTCTGCCTTTTTCGTAGCTAAAGTCAACTATCTTTGCTTACACTGAACTGTTCCTGTCGGTCTCCTGTTTTTGTGTTGCGTCTGCACAGTTTGCTCTCGCCTTGTGTGCTTGTCTGTTTCTGCGTGTGTGTTGTGTTTGCCCGCCCCGCGTGCCATTCTTGTTTTGTTCGTCTGTCCATGTGTGTTAGCTTATCGGCGCGTTGGTGGGGGTCGAGACGGACGCTCTGGACTTGCAGGTTTTCAGGTGAATTTCCTCTTAGCAAATGTTATCTCTTTCCAGGATGAGTCAACATGAGGGAAGGCTGACCTAGGTCAGTTTGGGTAGGCTAGGAAAAGATCATTTAGGTTAGGTGAAGCAGGGTGCGTAATTACCCTTTTCTTATGCTGCCCAACCACAACTATCAACATTCTATCTACTGTTCCACTGTGCATATAAATCATTATAAATAATAGTTAATATTTTGGTTTATGACGAGATAATGATTTTGAAGGTTATGATAATGACCTATGTTATGTATGCAGTAATATTAGTTTGAATAAATAATTATATAACAAAACACTGATGCAACAATTACACAAACATATTTACTTTGTTTTTTGTCTTTGCAGGTATGTATGAAATGTTGTAAAAATGCGTGTATGTGTGCAGTGGTGTGGTCATGTTGGAGACGGGCCACCGTCCCTGTAAGAGGCTGTGTCTGCCCTCCTTCACGTAATCAGGTGAGTCTCAAGAGTTAAATCTCAAGAAATACCAGCATGTATCTTATTAAGACGCTTGTGAGCGTGTGTATTTGCACATATCACTTTACGTTGTTGAAGGCGTATTTTTAACAATTGCGTTAAATAGTCAACGAGATCACCATGTTGTAATTGATTTTAGTATTGCATTTAATTTGATCGTTGCGAACATTGTAGGAATCCGTTGAAATTGCAAAGTTGCACATGGCAATATTTTATGGCCCTGAACGAGTGGGTGTTTTTGATCACAAACAATAGGAATTGAGCGACGATGTCCTTTTAACACATGAACTGACTGCTTCGTGCAAGGCTCGATGATGAATGCGGGAGCGTCGTGAGGTGTAGTGACTTTTTTTTGCAGGACTCGGTTGCACCCTTGACTTTGCTTCGTTCTTAACCAACATGGCGCTGTTAATTTGCATTGTTTGTACAACGGTTTCCTTGCGACAAACGGTGGGTTGTGCTGAAGTGTAAGAATATGCTACAAGCTTAATCTGTATGAAGCCTTCTGTGCCTTAGAAGCCTGTTTTTTCACAGAATTATTATGTTTCAAATATATATTTTTTCCATCTTCATTCTACTTTGCTCTGATGAAGGCGAACTAGCCGAAAACACGTTAGGCATTCTCTATTTTTCCACATGTGATTTTTCCGCACACACACGTGTGTATATATATTATAATCTATATATATATATATATATATATATATATATATATATATATAGATATAATATATTATAGATATATATATATATATATATATAATATATATATGGTCCAAGATCAAACAAGCTTGAATGGTCCCCAAGCATATATGCAACTGGAAACTCCACACCCCAGAAGTGACTCGAACCTAGACAGCCGGAGCACTATGCAACTGGCGTACCTGGTACCTAACCACTTGACCAACCGTGACCGTACAAAGACGATCGTAGCCGAGGCCATTTCCCCCACCGTCCCGACGGCACTTGGTGGTGAGCTTGGGCATAGTTATGTCATCAAATTCCTCACTTTGTGGGGCCACGTGAGCAACACAAATGACAACAAGCTTGAATGGTCCCAGGTACGTACCAGATACACCAGTTGCATAGTGCTCCTGGCTGTCTGGGTTCGAGTCAGAAACGATGAGAGGTAAAGTAAGAGTCAAATAAGTGGTAAGGGAGGAGAAATTAAAAGAAATGGAATGAAAGATGAAGGAGTGGAGGAAAGATGGGATGGAGTAAGGTGTGAAGAAGAATATAAGGAAGGAATTGAGGGAAGGTAGGTGGCCCAGAATGAGTGAGTAGTGAGATAGGTGAGTAGTGGAAGGGATGGGAGGTAATAGATGTGAGATGGGATATAGGGATAGGTACGAATATAAAGGAGTGAAGTTGGGGATGTGGAAGAGGGGAATAGTGGTAGGGGGAGGGGAAGTGGGTTGTGATGAAAATGCGGGAAAAAAAGGGGGAGTAAAATGGATTAATTAGTAGGATGAGGAAGACTGAGACTAAGGAGGGGAGATTGGGTGGTGGATGTGTGGGTGATAATAGAAGGGAGAAAGTGAATATAGGGCTGGGAAAAAGAGTGCAGCTGATGGAAGTGAAGGGATAGTGGTAGGGGGTAAAAGAGGGATGACCTTATCTTCCTCTAGCAGTAACCCAGCTCACCTTATGAGTACCATATTATACTTTTAATCGCGCCACCAGCAAATAACGGAACTACAGTTAGAACAGCATTGAGAATTTCATAGTTAAGATTATATTTATGAAGTAAAGGGAGAGTCTAGAAAAGTTGAAGTTAAGGGTTGGGTGGGATGCGAAGGGGGGAAGAAAGAGCGGTGAGTTAAGGAAAGGGGGAAGTGGGAAGGGGAAGGATGTGGTTAGTTGGGTGGATGATCTAGGGAAAGAGGTGAGGGCGACTTTGGCGAAGTGGTGGAATAAGGGCTATAAAAGTATAAGTGGGAGTTTTGTGGGATGGAGGGGATAAGCAGGTTAGCTGAAGAGATGTGGTATGGGTTATGTAGTGTTTGCTGTAGGTAGGTGGTATAAGGAAGGGTTGGTAGTGAGAGTGTGGAGAAGGGATTGAGGAGTGTGAACAGGAAGTAATAGGGGTGTACTATTAGTGTATTAAGAAAGGAATAAGGTATAGAGGAATTTGAAAGGTGGAGGTTTGGAACTTGTGGGAAAGCTAAGGAGGGTAGGGAAATAATAAGTGAGAAGAGTGGGGGGAGGCAAGGGGTGATAGGAAGAAAAATTGGTACTGAGCAGATTGATAATAAGAAGTGGTGTAGGGGGGTAGGTGGTGATAAGGATGATATTTAGAAATTGAGAAAAAGGTAAAGTAATAAGGAAGTGGACTTGGTTTTGTATGAAGAAGGTAAGAATGGGGGAGTGGGGTCTTAAGGGTGGGGGCTGGTGAAGTAGTATATGGGGGAGATGAAGAAGTCGGGGAATCAAGGAGGGGATGGTAATGGGGGAGGAGGAGGAAGCATGTGTAGAGAGTGAGGGGAGATGGTAGGGGGGGAGTTAGTGCTGTTAAGGTGGGGTGTTGTGGGAGTGAAACTATTGGGGGGATGGGGGTTTTGAATGATGCGGAAAGAGGATGGGGGAGATGGGTTTGAAGGGGGGGTGGATGTTTGGAAAATGGGGGTTGAGGGGGGGGGGGTGTGAAACGATGGGGGGTGATATGGAAAATAGAGAGTTAGGGGGTTTGCTCGGCCGCGTGGTTGGGAGGATGATGGGAGGGTGCTGGTGGAGGTGGTGACGTACGAGGAGGTAGGGCCCGAAAGGATTAGAAAACTTTTGAGTGGGGTAGTGGTTGGGGGAGGATTGTCCTAAGACTGGTTATATAGGATGGGTGGAACGGAGTTGTAGTGGAAGTATTTGAAGTTGGTGAGAAGGGGTAGAGTATTGTGTAAGAGTACTAATTGTGGGGGTGTGGTAGGGGTTGGGAGGGGGAGTATTGAGTGAGAAGGTGAGGGGGGAGGGGTTGGGAAGGCTGATGAGGGAGTTGTAGAGATATGTGTAATTATTGGTGAGTGGAGGGGTGAGTGAGAGAGGTTAAAATGTTAGAAGAGACTAGAATGAGAAGAAGGTGAGGAGTGTGTAAGGGAGGGTGATAGATAGGGAAGGGAGGGAAGGATATAGTAGAGGGTATGGAGGAGAGGGAGAAGGTGAAAGAGGGTTGAGGATGTTAAAGAGTGGAAGGATGAGTGGGTGGTGGTCAGTAGTTGGTGTATTGCGGGGAGGTATGGCTGGGGGGAGTAAGTGGGGGGGTGTGAGGGGTAAGGGAGAGGTGTAAGAAGGATGTAATAATTATTGCTACGCATAGTCAGACAAAAACGTATAAGTAGGTAAAGCTCACTCAAACTCTACGTACGAGATTTATAAGCAGGTACAAAAGAAAAGTATTGTGTGGAAGGTTAAAGGTCAGGGGAGTGGAAAAGTGAAATCGAAAAGTGTAAAAAGCCATAGAAGTATGAGGGGTACGTGGGGATGTAGATAAGGCTGGTATTCTATAGTTATGAGTTCGGTAGGCTAGGGATTAAGTGGGGTAGTGGATATGAGGTATATGAAATAAGAAATACTTGTTGATAAATTAGGGTGGTGGTTATTGTAGGGGGTGGTGGTAGAGCAGAGTGGGAGATTAAGAGAGTAGAGTGAGAGCTAGGATAAGCGATGGGATGGTGAGATGAGAGTGGAAAGAGGGAGTTGGGAAATTGAGTAGTAAAGATCAAATTCGGTTCTTTTGGGAAAGGGAGGGAGAAGGCAGAAATAAATCTGGTAATGGGAAGAATTGGAAAATGATAGTGAGTAAAAATCGATTTGAAAGAAGGAATGGGGGCTGTGACGCAGAGAACTAGCGGTTGTGGGAAGGGACAGTGTAGAACGTAGGTAGTATAAGGAGAGGAAGGTGAAAAGGATAAGGGGAGAGTGTATGGATATGGGCAGTGTTGGGGACGAGTTTAGAAAGTAGGGAGGAGAAAGGACGGAAGGGGGTAGAGATGGAGGGTGTGAGTTGGAGGTAGGGGAGAGAATGTGTTGTGTGGGTAGTAAGAGTTGGGAATATAGTCTGTATTTATGTTAAAGTGGGGAGGAGAATGAAGCATTTGGGTATACCTTGGGGTGGTGAAATTTTTCCTACTTTTTCATTATATATTACAACCCCTCATAACAAGAGCAGTTCACTAATCATAAAAAATAGATGCAGCTTGCCTAAAATGAAAGTGAAGGAAGTGACCGAAATAGGTAGGATGAATTTGATAATGGAGACTGAGCGATATGTATAGAGATATTATGCGGAGAGGGGACTAGAGAATAAAAGTGAGAGAGAGTGTGGGAATGATAATAAAGGGGTATGATTGAAAAGGTAAATTAAAGGAGTGAAGAAATGAGGAGGGGTAGTGAATGGTTAGAGGATGTAGGGTGGAATGGGTGAGAGAGAAAGGGGGAGATGTGGGAAGTAGCTGGATGGGGGGGGTAGGATATGATTAAAGGGGTTATAACTCGCAAATGGGAAGGAGTAGGATGGGGGTTATGTGTGCCCTAGAGGGGAGGACGTGGTGGTGGCGTTGGCAGAGTGGGGGGGTGAAAGGGATAAAGGTAAAGGATTAGAAGATAGAGATTTAAGTGAGGGGGAGCAGATAGAGGAAGATGTGGGGAAGAGGGTAAATGTTGGAGAGGTGGGTGGTTGACGGTAGGGCTCATCGGGGAGGAGGGTGATGTGAGGTTAGGAGTGAAAGAGAAGTGTGGGGGGGGGAGATTTGAAGTGGGTGATATAAAGGGTAAGGTAAAGTGGGGAGAAGGAGGGGTCGAATATTCTTTTTCTCGTCCTCCCTCACACTCCCAGTTTACGAAAAGCACCCTAGGGTAAGGAACGGACTAAAGTTAACTAGAAAAAGGCAGTTGTGTTAAAAGGTTTAAGGGTGTAGTAGGTGAGAAAGAAATATGAAGGAGGTATGAATGTGGAGAAGGTGGGTTGAGAGGGATTGAGAAAGTGGTAGTACATATATGAGGGAATTAAGGGTATATACTGGAAAATAAAGGATGGAAAAACGTTGGCGAGTGTTATAGGGAGGAGGTGGATGGTGGGAGGATAGTTGTATGAGAGTGAGGTGAGGAGATGATAGTAGGAAGTGGTGGGGAGGGTTATAGAAAGAGGGCGGAGCAGGCAAAGTGAGTGGGGGAAGAGTAGGAGAGGTAGGAAGAGGTATTAGGAGGGTAGACACAGAGGGGAAAGAGGTATGAGAAATAAAGGGGAAGATAAGTGATATGGGGTAAGGTATAAAAAGGAGTGAGATGTTTTGAGGAGTGTGATGAAATTGGTAATACTGTGAGGGCGATTGGGAGTAAGATGTTAAAGGGGAATTAGAGTAGTAGGGGAGATGGGAGGATGAAGTGTGATGGAAAGGTAGATGGATGAAAAGTTGGGCAGGGTGAGATAGGGAAGAAGCTGGGTGGTGGGGGGGTAGTGTGGACTAAATTTGGTGGAGAGGAGGCGGGGACTGGTGGGTGGTATAGTAAGGGGGTTAGGGGTATGTGAAAGATAGTGTAAGGAGGTAGTGTTGAAAATGGGAGAGGTGGGGAGAGAGGTAGGGGGAAGAAGAGGTGGAGGGGTAACACGTGGTGAAGTTGACGTTGTAGGAAGAATGAGGGGTATTGTTTGATGTTAGAATAGGGTGGGAAGGGGAAGGATCCGAGATAGGAAAATGGGGGGGGGTGAGAATGGGAAGAGAATAGGGAGAGATAGTGGTGGGTATAGATGAGGTATACGGGAAAGGGGTGATCTGGTGGGGGCACTAGAGGTGAGGGTGATGGAGCGTTGGGGGAGCATTTGGAGAGGGAAGGGACGGATATGGGCAGTTGGGTGGGTTGAGAGAGTGGAGGGGGGAGAAGTGAGTGGGAGGGAGGGTGGGGAGGGAGGGTAAATATGAAGTAGGGGAGGAAGAGAGGAGGAAGGGTGTGATAGTTGATCTGGGGGGGGTGGGGTGGTTGAGATCCTCTCGTTTAAAATTCGAAATAGGTCAAATGAAAGAATACTAGATGAGATATAAAGATTTGATGAAGTGTGCTAGGATGTAGAGATTACGTTGCAACGGTTGGATGAAGGACTATTGTCCTAGGGAGGGGGGGGTATTCAGTTTGGAGGTAAATAGTGAGGATGTGGTCAGATAGAGAGGAGATTACCGGAATGATTGTGACAGACGGGGGACGGGAGAAATAGTGAGTGTGTGTTAGTGTCTGTGAAAATAGGTTTTGTATGAGGGGGGAGTTATGTTGTGAATGGTTGGGTAGGAAAAAGGATAGGTGGGGGAAGGGTATCTTATTAATGAAATGTGTATACTTTGGTAGATGCGGAGTATTACTAGAAGTCTCGGGGTGTAGTGGTGTTGTTATGATATGTGGGGGGTAGAAGTGCTTGGAGGAGTGGGGTGGGTGTTGAAAGGTAGAGAGAGAGAGAGGAGGTGTTGGTGAAGTGGTAGCTGAGTGCAGAATACGTGTGATAAGAAAGACTTGGTAGAATAGAGACTAGCGTATAGGCGAGAGGTTGAGGAAATTAATAGGGTGAGTGAGTTGTTGATGTTAGTTCAGGTACGTGGAGTTCGGGAAGGGGTGTGAGGTATGAAGGTGTGTGATGGGCGGAAAATGTAGGGGGGTGATGTTGGTGTATCGGGGATGTTAATTGGGGTGGGGAGAGAGAGAAAATAATGGAGGAGATGTGGAAAGATGTTGAGATAGTGAAAGGAAAAGAGTGGGGTTTCGTGGGGGAAAGTAGAGTAGGGATAGGAGGTAAGTTTCGAAGGAGGGTGAAAGCTATAGTTGTGATGTTAATGTTTTGATGGGGTGGGGTGTGGAGGGTTGATTAGGGGAAGGGTAAGGAGGGTGGAAAAAGAAATAATGATAGGACTGAAAGGTTAGGAGTTAATGGTAGGTGGGAAGATAAGTACATAGGTATACGCCCAGGGGGTGGGGGAGAGTTTAGTGTTGGAGTGGGGCTAAAAGTGTGGAAATTGATGTGCTGTAAGTTGTACTTGAAGAGTCATGGAAGAAGTGGTATGTAGTGTAAGAGAGATAGTTATAAGAGAAGGTGAGGATGAGAAGATAAACAATGAGGGGAGTGTAATAGTCAATGTGAGGTGGGGGAGGGTGTGGAGTAGTGGGGGGAGTGTGTAGTAGTAGTACTCTGTGTGGAGGAGAGGGTGTAATGGTAGAGGAGAGGGTGTAGTGAGGAGAGAGGCAGACAAACTTTGAGAAAGGGGGGGGGGTGAAGGGAGGTGGGGGAAAGGGTGGGTGAGTATGAAAGGGGTGCGAGGAATAAGGGATGAGTTTAGTGTGTTGAATAGGGTGGGTGGAAGATACTAGGAGATTGACTGTGGGATTAGTTGTTGATAATGTTAGAAAGTTGTGAGGGGTGGAAGTGAAAATTGGAAAGGGGGATTGTGTGGGGTGAGGGGTGAGAAATTGGGTCGCAGAGGTTTAAGTTATGGTAGAAGGGGGGTGTATTCGCTGCCCGGCCCGCCCCCTCGCGCGCTTGTGTGTGTGTGTGGTGTGTGTGTGTGTGTGTGTGTGTGTGTGTGTGTGTGTGGTGTGTGTGTGTGTGTGTATTCACCTAGTTGTGCTGCGGGGTTGAGCTGTGCTCTTTGGTCCCCGGCCTCTCAACTGTCAATCAACTGTTATTAACTACGCTTCGGATTCGTAGTTCTGAGGTTTCCGGGTTCGATCAACCGCGGGTGGAGGGCGGGAGACAAATGGGGCAAAATGCTTCTTTCACCCTGATGCTCCTGTTCACCTAGCAGTAGTTAGGTACCTGGGAGTTAGACAGCACTGCTACGGGCTGCTTCCTGAAGGAGGGGGGGGGGGGACAAAAAGGAAGCCTGGTCGAGGAGCTGGGCAGAGGGGACGCTAAGCACCGAAATCATCTAAAGATACCTCTCAAGACTCAAACCTCAAGAACCCTTCTTCCCCCAAACTTCCGTCTCGTAATCTTCCACCTTTGGCATAACAATGATCATAACAAAGGGGATTATAATAGGGCATATAAAAGTACGAACACAAAAATAGAACACGAATCAATGGGAATAAATTGGATAAGTTGAGTTAGGAAAACCTGGGTAAATACTGTTCCGTAAACAGGGTTGTTGATTTGTAGAGTTAATTACCGCGTAACATAATTAATCGTAGGATCCCTTGATTGTTTCAAGCGTAGCGTTAGAACATATATGAATGAGACGGGTGTGGATATAAATAGGAGCTGTCTCCATGGGCCAATAGGCCTTTTGCAGTTACCTTCATTCTTATGTGCTTATGTTTTTCATGCACATCTTAAAACTAGCACTCAACGAATAAAAAAAAATAACCCACTCCATCATGGTCATATCAACATAATCCTCTGCTTTACACTGTTGCCGGCTTAACAGGTTGTGTATCACACCATCAACGATGCTGGCTTTGAAAATGTGATCTGTGTGACTCCGTGTTGGCAGAGCCAAAGCCATGGCTTCTCATTCATTAGCCTAATCGGTTAAGTTTATTGACCACAATATGTACCCGAGCAGGAAGCACATCATGGCCACAACGACCCTCATATCGAGTTCTTGACAGAGAAATTATTGTACTGATCCAAGATGTCAATCTCACTAATTTAACTGCAAATCAACTAAACGGGTAACACGAAAATATCACATACTAAGTGATTGAGAATGTAAAAATGTGAAGAGAAAAGGCCCATGGCCCATGTTAACATATTTCTGAAGACTGGGAGTATTTATTTTTTGCTCCGAAAATCGAGTTTATTCTGCAGCGCCACTCATCCTGTGAGTGGACACACCGCCATAGTGACAGTATTGGGCAGCGCCACTCATCCTGTGAGTGGACACACCGCCATAGTGACAGTATTGGGCAGCGCCACTCATCCTGTGAGTGGACACACCGCATAGTGACAGTATTAGCAGCGCCTCATCCTGTGAGCTGAACACCCCTAGTGACAGTATTGGGCAGCGCCACTCATCCTGTGAGTGGACACACCGCCATAGTGACAGTATTTGCGCGCCACTCATCCTGTGAGGACACACCGCCATAGTGACAGTATTGGGCAGCCACTCTCTGTGGACAACCGCCATAGTGACATATTGGGCAGCGCCATCATCCTGTGGGGACCCACGCATAGGCCGTATGGCACGCATCCCTGTGAGTGGACACACCCCATATGACAGTATTAGGCAGCGCCACTCATCCTGTGAGTGGACAACCGCCATAGTACATATTGGGCAGCGCCACTCATCCTGTGAGTGAACAATAGCAGCTGTACAACACTCCCCAGGAAGAAACCCTGTGTCATCCCGAAACTTCTACCCAGAAACAGCTGGGACTTGCATAACTGCCTCAAATAAACAGCTTATCAACAAGATTAACATTTGCCAACCCTAAAGTGACGTTATTTGCAGGTGCAACGTGTGGGAATCTTTTAATAACAATATCTATATTTTATAAATAGTATTTTCCTAAGTCAAACAAATGGGGTTATTATTCTCCTCAGATTTCTAACGTCTCCTAGATGGGCACAGTCTCTCAAGTAGTGGGGCCGGACAGCTGAGTGGACAGCGCTTCGGATGTAGTCTTGAGGTTCCGGGTTCGATCCCCAGTGGAGACGGAAACAAATGGGCAAATGTTTCTTTCACCCTGATGCCTCTGTTCACCTAGCCGTAAATAGGTAAATAGGGACAGCTGCTACGGGCTGCTTTCTGGGGGGGGGGGTGTGAACAAAAAGGAGGTCTGATCGACGACCGGGCCGCGGGGACGCTAAGCCCCGAAATCACCTAAAGATAGCTAAAGATAGCGGTCAAGGCCGTGTCAGTCACTCTCACCACAGATGCTACTGCTCCGCTCTCAGCTGTTGTTTCCATCTGACTCTCCAAGATGAACTTTCGCTCTATTGATTCTCTCCCGCGGCCACAATTGTGTACCTTGGCATGATAATACTGATATATGTCTCTCAAAACCAAGAGCAAAGTCTAGTCCATATGATGTTGTGAATAAGACAAAAGACAAACAATGGATTGAAGGAGCAAAGAATATTACGGGCTTTATATTAATTGATAAAAGATTCCTTCACAGTGAACTTGTCCAGTTCCATCCCGGATTATCGCACGCTATCACGGTGCTATACCACTCGAACTGCAATCACTAAAATGGCCCTTCTGTCTGAGTGAGTGAGTGAGTGAGTGAGTGATGTGAGTGAGTGAGTGAGTGAGTGAATGAATGAGAGAGTGAGTGAGCGAGGTCATGTGACCATCAAACCGGTCGTCTCTGTTCTGCCTAATGTGCTAAATACATTTTTATCTTTAAACCGTATTTTTCTTGCTTGAATAAAGGGAAATTCTGGTGTGTAGGAAATAGCGGTGAAATGCGTCACAACAGTGTCAGATAACGACACTCCCCAATATTTTGGTCAGGGATCAACTCTCAACTTTATTTCACGCACTTCTGATTTTGTTTCATAGTATTATTCCAGTATGTCAAGATTATCACTATATATATATATATATATATATATATATATATATATTATATATATATATATATATATATATATATATATAATATATATATAACTGAAAACTCCTCACCCCAGAGGGATTCGAAC
>WNGS01163731.1:10884345-10898698 GCA_020271785.1 Procambarus virginalis | reverse complement strand
TTGAAGTGCACCGATGCTTCTGCGTAACACCTGTCGGGAGGTAGAGGGAGGGGGTGAGTACTGGTAGGAGTTGAGAATGGAAATGATAGAGCATAGAGAGGTAAATCATGGAGGGTGATTGTGAGAGGAGGAGGAGAGGAATATACAGCTAGGTCGCTCTATCCAAATGAATGGATTTTGTCTTGTTTTTTTGACACTAGAGGGTACAGGAACAGGAGTCTGTTTGTCTGTTATTAGCTGGCTAAGAGTTCATTCCTGCAGCTCGTTTGAAGCTTACAATGAGCACCGTAATAACACTTGGGTGAACAGGGACGAACTCTGATGGATCGATGTGCAATCGTTCCTCCCTCTCCAGGGCACGAAACCAAGCCGTTTATGCTTGCAAAGTGTGCAGATGATGGAACTGTCCATTACCCACCCCATCCGCAAAATATAAACAGATGTTTGTTGATCTAGCAGCCCCTTGACCTCTTATCAATGAGAAACCACTGCACATTACTAACTATGAGTTCTCATGAAGAACTCTGCAGACACCAAACAGAGCGCCTTGAAAGAAAACAACGTCGTCTATGCCTTCACATGCCCACTTGGGGACTGTCAGCCCCAAAGATCTCAGTATATAGGCAAGACAACAACGTCTCTTTCTAGGCGATTAATAATGCATAAACAACAGAGCTCCATCAAGGAACATATAATTTCTTCCCACAACCAGCAATAGCAGGAGACTCGACATCAGCGAGGCCCTACACACAAAAAGTCAACACCAGCAATCAACAGCAATTAACACAATTATATTCTACCCACTCAAGACCCCGAACCAACATAGAAGCAGTAAAAGCCATATAGCAATATAGAAGCAGCAGATATGCATATACCATTGTTTCGTGTTCTTTGTCACCTCAACCAAAAACGAATATAAGCATGAAATGATGTGTGTTAAAATGTCTTTGAAAATGTAAGAAATCTTTGCGAAACGCTATTAGGCAACAGGCCATTAATAAAAATGTAAAAATGAGCTTTGGAGAGTTAATTTTTCAATTACCCCGACAGTGAAGAAAAACGCAAGAAATATTGAGAAGAATCATGTTAGAATCTTTAATCTTATCCTTTCGGTCATATTCAACTACATATATATATATATATATATAATATATATATATATATATATATATATATATATATATATATATATATATATATATATATATATATATATATATATATATGACTGTCAGACCACGGAGGAAAAATGAAACAGGAATTTCCTTAAGTACTTTCGTGTATTAATACATCTCAGAAGGAGTCAAACAATGTGAGAGGAGGAGGAGATTTAAAATTGAAACACGTCATTAAAATTCACATTTTAAATCACGTGTTTAATTTCGTGATATATATATATATGTCGTACCTAGTAGCCAGAACGCACTTCTCGGCCTACTATGCAAGGACCGATTTGCCTAGTAAGCCAAGTTTCATGAATTAATTGTTTTTCGACTACCTAACCTAACCTAACTTTTCGGCTACCTCACCTAACCTAACCTATAAAGATAGGTTAGTTTAGGTTAGGTAGGGTTGGTTAGGTTCGGTCATATTTCTACGTTAATTTTAACTCGAATAAAAAAATTGACCTCATACATAATGAAATGGTAGCTTTATCGTTTTATAAGAAAAAAAATTGAGAAAATATATTAATTCTGGAAAACTTGGCTTATTAGCCAAATCGGGCCTTGCATAGTAGGCCGAGTATGACGTTCTGGCTACTAGGTACGACATATATATATATATATATATATATATATATATTATATATATATATATATATATATATAAAGTTCGTGAAATCATAGTTTTCATAAGATATGATGGATGTGTATGTTGCTTGGATGTTAGTGCAGATAAATTGGGATGTCGGTGAAACGTCAAATATATGTTCAGTTTGATGAGGTAGGATGTATTTGTACTCAACCATTTATCATGCAAAAAGTTGGTGTATTAACATCAGTGGCTGAAGTATTGAGAAACTAAATCGTCTTAAAGCATTCCAGATCCCGGGTCCTTCACGGCTTTAGTGCAACACGTCTTGATGGCTTGTGTGATTGTCTCTCTAGAATTTTGGATGTTCTGTAATCCACCATGAGATGTATCGAGCTGAGAGAGAACATTAATGTGCTTTTTTTTCCTTTTTTTCTAGAGACCCTGTTACTTAAGCATTTCCTTAAGCAGTCCTTACTAAACTCCAAACTGAGATGATTTCTTTAAGATTAGTTATCTGTTAAACCAGACTATAGACTAGTGTTAGACTAAATAAAATTATACTCCACCGCTTTTAATTCCCGGCATGCATTTTAGCCCACCGGCTAGAGAATGGTGACAAACATTAATTAAAAAATGAATACAGTTATAATCCTTGATATGTAGTGATTTATCGGAGGAAGCCGCTTGCGCACTGAATATTTTAAGTGTGTAAACATTTGCTCGCTTTTTTTTAGCTTATTTGTTTTTTCTTTTTTCTTTTTCTATTTAGCCTTGAGACGAAAAGCGGGTAAGTGTCGGTTCTCGAGGAATGGCGGCTTGTTGCGCCTGCGCTGTGCCATCGTCTTCTTTACTCTTTTTGTCGTCTTTAAGTTAGTTGTGAACATCTCGCCAGAAATTGTTATATCGGAAGTATTAAGAATAGTAGCAACAGTGGTTGTAGTCACAACCGGCCAAACACACCGAAACTACGTACAACGTTCGAACAAGTTTTAACACCTCCTAACCAGTTATAACAAGCAATATAGCAATTTATAACAACGTTCTAATACGTCATAAACACGTTAAGCCAAGATGTAACAACTTTATTACAAGTTGTAACAAGCTGAAAATAGAGACAGTTTCGGTTTGTTTCCAGGGAATAGTAGGTGTTGTCGTGGCTATTGTATAACTAGTAGCTGAAGCAGTAGAATCATTGTAAATACAAATTTCTGATATATCTATATCCGTACATTGACTTCTGGTATTAAATAACACGATTAATAACAGTAGTAATAATAATACAAACATGAGAGTCTCGTAACCTGAAGAGTATATGTATGAAGAATACTGCGAGCTGCCATTTATACAATTTCTTAAGTACATACAAACATAAGAAAGGAAACTACTGAAGGCCTATTCGGCCATACCAGGCAGGTCTTATTTGGCCATACCAGGCAGGTCCTATTTAGCCATACCAGGCAGGTCCTATTTGGCCATACCAGGCAGGTCCTATTTAGCCATACCAGGCAGGTACTATTTGGCCATACCAGGCAGGTCCTATTTAGCCATACCAGGCAGGTACTATTTGGCCATACCAGGCAGGTCCTATTTGCCATACCAGGCAGGTCCTATTTGGCCATACCAGGCAGGTCTATTTATATCCATCGATCCAAACTCATTCATATCATGTCTAACCTACGCTTGTAACAATACAGCGATGATAAATCAGTAGGAGACATGAGGATTCGAACCTATACTCTGGGTACTCCCAAGCAAACGCCTTAGATCACTACACCACGACATGGTAAAGGCAATACAACCCGGCATTCAACTGAAACCTCTAAGGGGTCCTGAGGCTTCCAACTGAAGCCTAATCAGGGTTTCATGCATTGTCCCCATACACTCGGGTCATAGTCTAGTAGTCTATCCCTCAACGCTTCCCTTCGGATGCACAAAGAAATAACATTTGCGTGTTGTATTGGTGCGAAAGTAAGTAGGATCCACGAAGATTGGAACCTATGCTCTGGGTAATCGCGTAAAGCCCTGATTAGGCTTCAGTTGGAAGCCTTAGAACCCCTAGAGGATTCAGTTGAATCCCAGGTTGTATTGCTTTTACCATATCGTAGTGTAATGGTCTAAGGCATGTGCTTGGAAGTGTGTTAAACGTTCTACGTCACCCAGGGGAAGAACGTTAAATACACATGGTTTCCCTAGAATGATGTGTGTGTATTTAACATTCTAACGAGTCTCGTGAGGTACCATATTAAAAGTTTCCCTGAAGCCAAAAGAGTGTTGTCACAATCCATTCCGTTATCAACCGCTTGAAATATTCTAGTAAAGAATGAGAGTAAATTTGATAAACACGAAAGGCTCTTTGTAAAACTATATTGTTAATTCTTTATTAATAAATTTAAAAAAATATGAACGATTGGCTTTGCGATTAACTATTCAAGCACTTTTCCTGCGATAGATGTTAATATAATTGTGATATTGTTCAATTAAAGGGATCTATCTCCTGTGTTAATAATTTGTAGAATATTTACATGATCTATGGATAAACCCTATAACTTATTTCATAACCTTGTCTATAAATGATTAACCCAGACTATTAATGATTTATCGTTCAGACTAATGGTAAACCCTCTCTAGATTAATGCATAAGCATGCACATATAATGGTTTACCTTGTGCATTAATGATTAGCCCTGTAGTACTATTAAATAATGACTGAAGTTAGCAAGTTACTAGTTACGTTATGGTATGAACCATTAATAGCATTAGCAGCAGCTTATAAATTAGTAACCTTACTTAATGGCAGTAGCAAGTGAATCCTTAGCCATATTTAATGGAAGAAGGTAAAGCTTGCTGGTCAGTATCGCCAACCAGTTTATTTACTTAACAGTAAAATCTTGGAGAGCCCTTGCTTGCTTTAATGGCAAATAAATGTCTGCGGTATTATAAACTCACTAAATCGCATCCAGTTATATACTGATTTTTTTGACATGATGGAATGAGATAAAAATATCTACTTCCTTTAACAGTAGTTCTATATTACGTTGCTCCCACTTTCTCGTTATGTAAATAGTGCCATCCATCTTCACCATCCGGCAGATAATGGCACTCTCTCTCTTTGCCAGGCAGTGTCATCCTCCCACTCCATTATGTAGGCAGTGCCCCTTTTCCTTAGTGGCATGTACTTGGTGCCATCCTTCCTCCTCTCTGGTAGATAGTGGTACCTTCTCTCTGACAGATCGATATTGCAAATTACTTTGTAATTTACATCACGTGTTTGATTTTCCAGTAGGATGTAAACCTGAACCTGGTTTTTCATTCTACTGGAAAATCAGTATTATGACGTCATAGTGATGTCACACACCATGTGTATGTCATTTATAAAACACTAAATTTGATCTCTTAATAGAAGGGGTACCCGGTGGTGCCTGGGATAGTCTCTCCCTCTCTCTTACTCCACTCACCCTTTCCACTTCCTCTCTTCTCTCCTATTTTCTTCCTTCTCCCAACCCTGCCTCTCTTCCTCCACACCCTCTCTTCTTACCCCTATCCCCCCCTCTTTTCCTCCTCTACCCCCCTTCTTCCCTGTCTGGCCTCGAAACCCGAACATACATTTCCACTTATTTATATACCAAGAAATATAGGGACTCGGCCATCCACTTTTCACAGATTACATTGAGGGGAAGGGAGGTCCTTATAATACCCGACTACTTCTTAATAGGAGTAACAGGACCGACGCCGACCAGCCAGTGTCCATCCCAAACCTCAGACCATTCACCCCCTGCAAAGCTGGGTGAGGCTGGCCCCAGTCATCGAGCCCCCCGACAGGAATTCTCTCTTATGAGTCAGTACGATATAATGAATTCAGCGACCCGTCATATATTATGTTCCTGGGCAACCTGTTCCATAAATCTACTCGCCTTTTTCCAAATTTGTATTTTATTTGCTATTTTCTGGATCTAAACTTATTGAATTAGTTTCCATTGTTTTAATTTAACATTTCTGAATATGAATCCCAGTATTTTTTGCATTATTTTCAAGGTCTATATATTTTATTTTTTTTTTGCGTATGCTCCGATATTTTTCACGTTCAGGTTTAGTAATTTTAGTGTATTTCATCAGATATTTGAACACTATTATCATTTCCTAGATTCAGATCCCTACAATTGTCAATATAAAACTGTTTGAATATCTGTCGTTAGATTTATTGTCTAAGGCATCCTGTAGCGATTTTTAGCCTTCGTTTGAATCTATTTCCCACAAAATTTAATTGACACTAAATTAGCTAATATTGCTGTTCAGTCCTTTCTAATTCGCTTATATATATATATATATATATATATATATATATATATATATATATATATATATATATATATATATATATATATATATATATATATGTCGTACCTAGTAGCCAGAACGCACTTCTCAGCCTACTATGCATGGCCCGATTTGCCTAATAAGCCAAGTTTTCATAAATTAATTATTTTTCGACTACCTAACCTACCTAACCTAACCTACCTAACCTAACCTAACTTTTTCGGCTACCTAACCTAACCTAACTTTTTCGGCTACCTAACCTAAGCTATAAAGATAGGTTAGGTTAGGTTAGGTAGGGTTGGTTAGGTTCGGTCATATATCTACGTTAATTTTAACTCGAATAAAATAAAATTGACCTCATACATAATGAAATGGGTAGATTTATCATTTCATAAGAAAAAAATTTGAGAAAATATATTAATTCAGGAAAACTTGGCTTATTAGGCAAACCAGGCCTTGCATAGTAGGCTGAGAAGTGCGTTCTGGCTACTAGGTACGACTATATATATATATATAGTTTTTTCCTGAATGCTCTGTGTTCCCTTCTCTGAGGCTGTGGGTCCCTATAATTGCACCAGAGGTGGTACCCCCCCTATATATATATATATATATATATATATATATATATATATATATATATATATATATATATATATATATATGCATGCTTCTGGTTAGCAGAAGCTGCATATTTGTATTTTTTGTGTATACTGGATTGGGGGTCAGGCCAGAATAAGAAATTTATATTATTTCAAGATAAATATTCCAAGACACGCTGTAACTAACTGCTAACTATCCCTGAGGGTTAAGTTTGTATACTAACAGCTGGCACTTTGATTATGGGGCTGTACTGGCTTGTGCATGGCAGAAGGATGAAGTGTTATTAATAATGTACTGATATTTACCTGATTGGGAACTCTTCATAACTTGAAGGCCTCTACTGATAATACATTAGCTTCTATACAAAAAATTCTGAACTTAAAAGACTGTTACGAAGTTAGAATATTGTTTAATATAGAATACTACGTAGGGGTTTGAAAAAAATGAAATTGTAGTTGAAGATTGGTAGTGGTGGCGTCAGAGAGAAATGGTGGAATGGGAGGTACGGAGGAGGGATTAAAAAGACATGTAAGGGAAGTGAAAGAAAATCAAGGGAGAAGAAAAAAGCTTAAAATGAATATCTAGGGAGCTTCATAACATAAATTCCAGCGTTCAAAGGATGTGTAATTTTATGGAAGAGTAATGACAACTGAACTTAGTGATGAACCTTATTTTTTCCGAGTAGCACTGAGGAACAAGTGCAGGGGAAGGGATCTCTGCCGTTTTTGGTATACTTAAACTCAGTATTTTGTTTGGCACCAACAGAATATAGCATGTCATCACCTCTCACTGAAAGAATATTATCTCGCTAATTACTTTTCTTCCATCGATATTCATGGCATATATAGCGAGCTGGTCTTTATTAAATTCAGTCTTTTCTTTCATTTGTGTTGAGAGTGTCATTAGGGAGAACACTCCACCGTCAGCTGTGTCATGGGCGGGTCCTGGCTCCGGATACACCCACTCTCTCTCCTTGATTGTTTCCTCAGTGTCTTCTTAACCCCCCCCCCCTTCCTTCCCTGCTCCTTACTACATCCCCGCTCTGATACCTTCCCCTTCCCTCCTGCTCTTGTTTCCCCTCCCACGTGCACATTTCCCTTCTCCTACCCTCGGAGTACACAAAATCTGCCTCTTTCCAGGTCTCCTCACTCACTGTTTCTCGACTTTAAAAAAAATAGTACTTTCCTTCTATGTCCTTTGCCCTTCTTCACTCTCTCCTTGATCCCTCCAAGCCATTCGCAACCCCACTTTCCCTGTCCCTTCCACCTGCTTGCCTCCTGTTCTCTCCTCATATTTTCTCTCATCCCTCTCCGTTCTCGCCCTCTCTCATCTCACGGTGTTTGCTACTGGGGATTTATTCTACGAGTCCGCGTGGGTCCCTGTCTCTCCTGGTGTCAGTTAAGCGCCAGGCAGGGTATGATTTAGTGATTGGCTGCCCGCTACCCCTCCCCTTTTTTCATATGCAACGGAGGGGCACAAAGCAGACGACTTCTGACTATTGTTAGCAGGCTGCGAGCCTTCCTTTCCAATAGCACATTAGCACATGGTTAGCTTTATACCTACTTGTTTTCCATGGAATACGACTCGCCAATCGGTTAACAACGAAGTATCCAATTACTGCTGGGTGAACAGGGGCGAGCAGTTAAGGGTTGGCAACCAGACAATTCTCGTTGGCCAAGAATCCAACCCAGACCAAATTCATTTCTCTGGTATGTTTCTCCTCTTCATTGTCATCTCTTCTCCCCTTTATTGACATATCCCCCCCCCCTTCACTGGCCTCGCCTTTCCCCCTTCACTGACATATCTCTTATCTTTCCGCTCAATCCACCAGAAAAAAACAAACACTAGATCAATGGGCTTTAACGTTTTCACTCTCAATTAACTTAGCAAACTCAACAACACGACCTCGAACCGACAGTATACCAGTAATCTTACTTGTTCAGCTATTGATATTTCAGCCTTAAATTAAATAAATGAATTGCCAACTTAATCATGCCTTGAAGAGAAAAGGCAACTGCTTCAAACAATATTATCGTAAAATATCTGATATTCTTCTTTTAGTGCTATTCAGAATGAGTCCAATAAAAGGGGTATTACTTGATCAGATCGCTAAGCCTTTTTTTTCATGTCTAAAACTATATCGTTACCGACTTGCGACGTTGCTTGAACCTTTCATCTTAAGACATACTCAAGTTTCATAGCCTGTACCCGAGGACAACTCTCGCTCCTACATTTTAGTTTTATGCCTGGACTGAGTACACAACACTGTTTTATGCCTGGACTGAGAACACAGCACTGCTTTATGCCTGGAGAACCGGGTGAAGTTCTATGTACTTTGGTTTTATAAGGTTACTAAAATCATCAAAATGTTAAACATGCGTCTTTCCCTATTGAAGGCAAAACATCCCAGTATCCTATTGAAGAAATGTAATACATACCCGGTAAAGACGCTATAAATGAAACGATGTTAAATCAGTTGTCATTGTAAGGTTATCAGCGTGTGTGTTCAGGCTGTGGGTGACGATGTACAGTGTATTTCTTAAGTATTTGAATAGTGACAAAATGTTTGTTGTTTTGGCTCTGTACTCCAGTACATTGTACGAATTATAACCCATTATATACAGTTTGCCTATTTTAGAGGACCGAAAGTAATTGAACAATTGACTACTTAGCTGTTTTTAGGCCAGTTATGTATCATTGGATTGATAGGGATAGGTTCTTGCATAGGAAAGATAGCAAACGGCCTCGAGGTTATATTTATTAGATTCCCGTCATAGATGGCAGTGTGAGCAGAGGTTTCTGGTTTATGTAGCTACATAGTCTTCCCGGCGTGGTGCCTGCTTTCGATAATTACTTACTTCTGCTTGATGTACTACGAGGCGCACGACACGTGTGTGGGCCAGAGTAGACTCGTAGTGTCGTTTCCTGGAAATAAGAGATGCAGGCTGCATGTTGCAATAGCCTGCAGGAAAATTTGACACCGAACCTCCACATCTGAAAAAAGGGAAGTGACAACGTTTCGATCTGTCCTGGACCGACTTGATAATGGTGCAGGGTGGATCGAAACGTCGTCACATTATTTACTTTAAGTAAATAAACATTATTTACTTTAAGTTAAGTGTTGGTTGGGTGTCACATATAAGATTTTAAGGTAACAGTTTACAGCTGACGTATTGGCAAATATGAGTATTTTGAGATTGAGTCAAGAGGAGTCTTTCCCGAATCTTCAAAAAATTGTTGGCGGCACAGCCTGCAGTTTACAGGGTGTAAACTGTAAACTGTGTTCGGACAAGATTAGAAAATCTTGTCCGAATACAGCAACTTCTGGCTCACACAACACGACAAATGCAGCAGCCTTCATTGTCATTGGACAGAAGAGGAAGTGGCACGGCTTATTGCTTGCTCCTCGACATATGTCGGTTGTGATCATATCTAGTATCTCATAAGCTGAGGATGGACGTAATATAGGATTTGATTGACGAATGTTTATGGAAGTAATGAGAGACATTAGAGTTTCTAGGTAAAAGCGGAATACGTCTTGGATGCGTGTTTAATAACCATCTCGCAGGGGAATATGATTTATTGAAGGTAAGGTAGGATAATTATCAGGAGAAAACACTAAGGCATTACGACTATATAGCACTTGGAAGGGATAAGGGGATAAGGATTTAGGATAGGACGGAGGGAAAGAATGGTGCCCACCCACTTGGGCGGTCGGGAATTGAACGCCGACCTGCAAGAAACGAGACCATCGATTGTCTAGTCCAAGTGGTTGAGCATGAAGTATTTTAATTGCATATTTGGTCCGGCTAGGCTTACTTGATATTTGCTGGAATTTTGAGTGCAAAGCTTATCATTATTATTCTCACTTGTAAGTAATAGTATAAGTGCGATATTGACCAGAACGTCACTCCATTCTTAATTTTTAAATAATGTTATAGTATGCAATTTAAGTCCGTAGATACTATATTTTTGTTAAGAGTTAATTACATGATTTTTGTCAAGGCTAAGAGTAACACACATTGCATTATTTTTGTAACAACTTTATTTGTGTGAATATTGTTAAATCCATGTTAATTATTATTATTGTTTGTATATAAGTCATTCACTTCAGTGTCGGAATGCTAAGAGAATGTAATCTTGACTCAGCGTTAGAATATTTTACCTTTTTTTTAGAGAGAGAGAAACCATAATAAATGCCGTTATCTTTTGTAAGGAAAATCAGTTTTGTATATTAATCATCTCTGTTAATCATTGCCAGCTAGGTCTGTGGTAAGCAACCCAACAGGAGAGATATAATATTTTTTTTAGATTTTTTACTTCTGGTATATATTATGTTCGTTTGCATTTAGTTTTGTAGGCGTGTGCGCTCATGGTGAAGTTTGTGTCGCTGGTATTCACCTTGTCGAGGAACGAACTACAAGCTGAAGAATATCTATCAAAGCTTATTCTGGCTGTACCCATTCTAGCAGACTCATTCCAGCTGGAAATCATGCTCGAGTAACTTTTAATCAAATGTTGAATCAACGTTTTGAACGTTATTTCATTGATGCATCGTCATTTTCCCAGATTTGCCCCGAGGATAAATTTAATGCCCATAACCGATGACTTAGAGTTGTTGCTTGACAATGTTTATTTCTTACCTGAGTGGTCGAGTGAGGTGCTGTACAGGGCTTGCTTGACTACCCGGCGTAGCGGAGGCTAAACAAACATGGCCTCGTCATGGTCAATACTGTTTAAAAAGATTAATGTGGTAAGTTTTCCAGTGGCACCGTTAGTATGAAACACTATGACCAATGTCGTGAGGGGAGAGTTTTATAGGGAACTAATAAAGCTACAGCTCAGCCAAGTGATGTTATGAAGGCTAGAATATGTATGCGCATTTATGTATCTTGCAACTCCAGCACAATCCAGTTCCCTGTGTTACATCTATGAGTGAAAAGTATTCATGCTATTGAACATAATATTGTAGAATGTTCTATATTCCCCCACCTATTAGATTGAGGCATGATAAATATCAGTATTGTTGATCAGTAAGAGTTCTGCCTGGTAAAGAACTTGGGTTACGTCTTTGGGTTGTGCTCAACAACTCGCTTTGCTTTACTTTGTAAAATTTCTCTAATTTTGTCCATGGAGGACAGACGAGTGCGGGTATTTTGCTTTGTAGCACTGCAGGTGAATAACCACGTATGTGGTTTAGAATAAGCTATTGTCCCTTGATGTGATTGTGTGGTAAATGCCAAGACCCTGAAAGCGAGCGAGAGAGACTACATTACTTCACTAACTATTTATCCACCCCTCTTCATCTAACCCACTCAATACATTTACTCAGCCCTCAGCACATACTCAGCTGTGGTTTACTCGGGCCAGTGTTGACTGGAGTAAAGAGAGAGCGGCAGAAGTTGAGAAATGGAGAGACTTTAAGAGTGCCTTACCGATATAGCCTTGCGAGGCCCTCCAGCTCTCAAGCTCATAGATCAGAATTCCATGTAGAGAAAAATGTGGGTTATTTGGCAACTTGTGTTTCTACCTGAGAATGTGATAAGCAGTAGATGAGAATACGCAAGATGTGAAGATTGAGGAGATGGGGGGGAGGTTATGTTAATGGGAAAGCTGTTGGCGTTGATAAGGGGGAGTGGCTGTAGACATGAGAGATGTCGGGCAGGATGTTATGAAGGAATAGTTATGGGAGATTTAAGAACTTGATTGCCCATTAAAAAATTATCAAGATGATGGAGATAGTAACTACAACAAAAACAGCACTAACAACGTAGTACACACACACACACACACACACACACACACACACACACACACACACACACACACACACACACACACACACACACACACACACACATACACATACACACACACATACACATACACACATACACAGTCCAAACAAAAACACGGTCCAATTGGGACAGATGTATTGTAGAGAAAGTCACTTAAGCCTTTCTCCAGGCTGTAATATTACAGATCAATTTCTAGGGTGCCCCGTGTATGGGGAGTTCCTTTTACAAGTACGATGTCAAAAAAATTTTAATATCCATATTTTTTAATATCCATATTTTTTAATATCCATATTTTTTTAATATCCATATTTTTTTAATATCCATATTTTTTTAATATCCATATTGTTTTAATATCCATATTTCTTTAATATCCATATTTCTTTAATATCCATATTTTTTAATATCCATATTTTTTTAATATCCATATTTTTTAAATATCAATATTTTTTTAATATCCATATTTTTTAATATCCATATTTTTTTAATATCCATATTTTTTTAATATCCATATTTTTTTAATATCCATATTTTTTAATATCCATATTTTTTAATATCCATATTTTTTTAATATCCATATTTTTTTAATATCCATATTTTTTAATATCCATATTTTTTAATATCCATATATTTTTAATATCCATATTTTTTAATATCCATATTTTTTTATATCCATATTTTTTAATATCCATATTTTTTTAATATCCATATTTTTTTAATATCCATATTTTTTAATATCCATAGTATCATTATTCATTAACATCTAATTGAAACCTGCTGACTTTTGTATTTTTGGCACTGCATCGATCATAATAATAAATCCCGTTTGATTGTCTCGTAAAGGAAAGCTGTAAACGAAGCTTCGTCACCTCCCTCATTCTCCGATTTTTACGGTCTTGGCTGTACTCACCTGGTGTGCTAGCAGGATATGAGCTTCAGCTCTTGGGCCCCGCTACTTGAATCATTAGTGCTCTGTCGTCGCCAAGTTAGAATTTTTTAGTCGATTTTACTGATATTTTGTTTACTGAAATTTTGTTAAACATGCATGGGGCTCATACGTGAAGAAAGTTTCTAGTTGTGTTCCCTGGGTCATGAGGCAACGTGGGAAAGGGAGCAGCAGTTGGCGTTTGGCGAGTTTGCGATGGCTCCCACATGCCATTGGATCTAAAGGCTCTTTAACTACTTCTGAGATATATATATATATATATATATATATATATATATATAGCAAGATCCTAACCACCAACGACAGGAAGTTTATATTTGGTCTACACTTGAGCGGAAATTATTGCTAGTGGCCGCCGTGATCCCGCCAACACTGCCTTCATTTTGCGTAATATTTCCTCAGCGAAAACATGAAATTACAGCCCCCTTCCCCCCACTAATGACGTGCCAACACATGCACAACCCACTAATAAAGAACACTTATTTAATATAGTAGCTAAAAAATAATCCATTCGGAACGTCAATTAAGATCAAGTTCAGTTCATAAAGCTGAAACACACCGTCCCTTCAATTCAGGCCACATGCTTCTCGTGGCATCCTCTACTACCCACCCGGTCAACCATAAGAAGCTGCTATACCAAGTACCCAACCACCCACTCATCTATTCAAGGACCAGAAAGTATATATACGTCCAAGAAGCCACCGAACGGATGCATTTCTCCTAGTCTAATAGGTAACAGAACCAAGAAATTACTCTCCCTCTACTTGGAGTTGTCAACCCTTTGCTCTCACGATTGGAATTAGCACATGTTGGCGAATACTGATAAAAACTTTGTGATTCCGCACACGTCAACGACCACCAATGCACCACCCGGGTTGACCGTCTGTGCCAGAGAATACAAATTGATCAGTACAAATCGGAAAAACATTATGCCAAGAGAGATA